>JALXJV020000019.1:8690391-8979389 GCA_024633595.2 Lepomis macrochirus | reverse complement strand
TGCAATAACAGCGCCACCTATGGGCACATTAGGGTCCCCTTTGGTGCCTGGCATCAGGGGACCATGCTGAACAATTCGGCACTGGTTTCATGTCAATGTGACTTGTGGTTATAGAGGAACTAATTTTCTGGATTAAAGAGCGCCACCTAGGGGCGAGTTGCACCAAATTTTGCACAGGCCCTCAGGGGCCCATCCCAAATAAGTGGTCCAAGTTTGGTGTTGATCGGCCATTCCAAACCGAAGTTATGCCCTCACTTCCTGTTAGTAGCTGCTGCAAATGTTTGTTAGCGTATAATTGCGCGCATTTTTGTCGGATCAAAATTTCTCTACAAACTTTGTAGAGCTCGGTCCAGAGATTATCCGTGCCAAGTTTCGTGGTCGATCGGACTTGGCGGCTTCGGAGGAGTTAATTAAAATAGGTTTTTCAGTTTTCGCGATGTAGCTCGAAAAAAGTTTAGGCGGAAATGGGCGTGGCCTATACCAGGAGATTCAGCTCGATCCCCGAACGCGTGGATATAAGGTTTTGATATATGCCACTCGTATGTGGGAGGTGCAGAGCGCTAAACGCGTTGAACCTTGCTTAGTAGCGCCCCTAGTGGTAGAAGTGTGCGAATTTTTGCGCCTGAGTTACGCTGCAGTGAGTGTGAACCTACCCTGTGAGTTTCGCGTCCCTAGCAGTTACGGTCCGGCTGCAGTAGTGACTTAATGCACGGAAGAATAAAAGAAAATAAAAACCCTAACGAAAACAATAGGGTTCCATGCCACTGGTATGGGAACCGCGATGCCTTGCAATCGCGGTTCCCAGCTCACTTCGGCTTGGACCCCTAACTAGAACTGCGCAGCAGTTGTAAACGGGTCCAAGCCACCTGTCGCCAGTCGCCCTTCGCCTCGCTGGAGGGCGCTGAAGTCGTCCCGGCTCACCGACGTCCCGCTAGAAGGTCCCCGAAGTCAGGCTCTCGAAAGGCCACTCGAACCGAGTATGGCACGGCGCGGTTTGAAAATGCCATTGAAATGAATGGGCTTAGCGACGGCGCTTGAGCTTCGACACGGCGCCGCTTTTGGCCAAAACGCACCAAATCGCCAGCTGTCATCAGGGCCCCTCGGTGAAGAAGTGACCCAAATTTGGTGTAAATCGGAGCTGCGGTACTGGAGATATAAAATGAATGTAAGTCAATGGGAATTTTTTTGGGTAGCGCCAACTAGTGGCTAACTGCACCAAATTTTGCACTGGCGTTCTAGGGGCAGGGGAGACAAGATCACCAAGTTTGGTGTTGATCGGCCACTCCTAACCTAAGATCTGCCATCACTTCCTTTTAGTAGCTGCTCGCGAAACGCTTGTTAGCGTATCATTGCGACATTTTTAGTCAGATCAAAATTCTGTACACAAAATTTGTAGAGCTCGGTCCAGAGATTATCTGTGCCAAGTTTCGTGTTGATAGGACTTGTGGCTTCGGAGGAGATGATTTCAGCCGGTTTGTCAGTTTTTGCGATTTTGCGCGAAAAGGGTTGGGCGGAAATGGGCGTGGCCTACATCACGTGATTCAGCGCAATCCCCAAACGCGGAGACATAAGATTTATGAATGTGCGATGTAGTTGGCCTTAGTTATGAAGAAAAATGTACTTTGTTCTAAAATCCCATTGAAATGAATGGGGCATTTGAGCTTCGATTACAGCGCCACCTTTGGCCGAACTGCACCAAATTTTTGTGGCATCATCAGGGCCCCATGGGTAACAATTGACCAAAATTTGGTGTCAATCGGAGCTGCGGTAGTGGAGATATAAAATGAATGTAAGTCAATGGGATTTTTTTGGGTAGCGCCAACTAGCGGCTAACTGCACCAAATTTTGCACTGGCGTTGTATGGGGCAGGGGAGACAAGGTCACCAAGTTTGGTGTTGATCGGCCACTCCTAACCTGGGATCTGACATCACTTCCTTTTATTAGCGTTTTCGCAAATATTTGTTAGCGTAAAATTGCGACATTTTTTGTCGTGATCAAAATTCCCTCTACAAACTTTGTAGAGCTCGGTCCAGAGATTATCCGTGCCAAGTTTCGTGGTCGATCGGACTTGGCGGCTTCGAGGAGATGATTTCAACCGGCTTGTCAGTTTTTGCGATTTTGCGCGAAAAAGGTAAGGCGGAAATGGGCGTGGCCTACATCACGTGATTCAGCTCAATCACCCGAACGAGTAGACATAAGATTTATGAATGTGCGATGTAGTTGGCCTTAGTTATGAAGAAAAATGTACTTTGTTTGAAAATCCCATTGAAATGAATGGGGCATTTGAGCTTCGATTACAGCGCCACCTTTGGCCGATCTGCACCAAATTGTTGTGGTATCATCAGGGCCCCATAGGTAACAATTGACCCAAATTTGGTGTCAATCGGATTTGTGGTTATGGAGATATAAATTGCATGTAAGTCAATGGGATTTTGAAAACATTTTTAATTTGCAATAACAGCGCCACCTATGGGCACATTAGGTTCCCCTTTGGTGCCTGGCATCAGGGGACCATGCTGAACAATTTGGCACTGGTTTCATGTCAATGTGACTTGTGGTTATAGAGGAACTAATTTTCTGGATTAAAGAGCGCCACCTAGGGAGAGTTGCACCAAATTTTGCACAGGCCCTCAGGGGGGCGTTACAAATTAGTGGTCCAAGTTTGGTGTGGATCGACCATTCCAATCCGAAGTTATGCCCTCACTTCCTGTTAGTAGCTGCTCGCGAAATATTTGTTAGCGTATAATTGCGACATTTTTAGTCGTATCAAAATTCCCTCTACAAAATTTGTAGAGCTCGGTCCAGAGATTATCCGTGCCAAGTTTCGTGGTCGATCGGACTTGGCGGCTTCGGAGGAGATGATTTTGGCCGGTTTTTCAGTTTTCGCGATGTAGCGAAAAAAAAGTCCAGGCGGAAATGGGCGTGGCCTATACCAGGAGATTCAGCACGATCCCCCGAACGCGTGGATATAAGGTTTTTGATATCCGCCTTCATAGTGGGGAGTTCCAAGCCCAAACGCATTGACCTTGCTTATAGCGCCCCCTAGCAGTAGAAGTGTGCGAATTTTTGCGCCTGAGGTCATTGACAAAGACGTGACCTACCTTGTGAGTTTCGAGTGTGTAGCACTTACGGTCCAGGCCGCAGTATCGGTTTTCTTCACGGAAGAATAATAATAAAACCAGAACGATTACAATAGGGTTCCCTGCCACTTCGTGGTATGGGAACCGCGTTGCCTTGCAATCGCGGGTTCCCAGCCCACTTCGGGCTTGGACCCCTAATAAAAATCCGAGCGAAAACAATAGGGTTCCCGCCACCGTTGAGTACAGGGAACCGCGATGCCTATGCAAACGCGGGTTCCCAGCTCACTTCGGGCTTGGACCCCTAACTAGAACTGCGAGCAGTTGTAAACGGGTCCAAGCCACCTGTCGCCAGTCGCCCTCAGCTGAGGGCGCTGAAGTCGTCCCGGCGCCCTCGACGTCCAGCCGTAAGGTCCCCGAAGTGAGGTCTGGACGGGCCTCCCGAACCGGTAGCAAATGCGGCGTGTTTGAAAATGCCATTGAAATGAATGGGCTTAGCGACGGCGTTTGAGCTTCGATCACGGCGCGCCTTTGGCCGAATCGCACCAAATTGCTCAGCTGTCATCAGGGCCCCTCGGTGAAGAAGTGACCCAAATTTGGTGTCGATCGGAGCTGCGGTAGTGGAGATATAAAATGCATGTAAGTGAATGGGACTTTTTTGATATATGATGAACAGCGCCACCGTTTGGCCGATTGGCACCAAATTTGACACAGGCCTTCGGGAAGTCCAGCCGCATAAGGTCTCCAAGTTTGGTGTCGATCGGCCTTTCCAAGCCTGAGATATGTTATACTTTGCGTTTGTAGCATTTTATCTAAGATTTGTTAACTTGTAATTCGGCCGCTTTTTGTCGGATCAAAATTCCCTCTACAAACTTTCTTCGACTCGGTCCAGAGATGGTCTGTGCAAAGTTTGCGTGTCGATCGGACTTGCGGCTTCGGAGGAGATGATTTGAGTCGGCTTGGCAGTTTTTGCAATTTCGTGATGAAAATAGTTAGGCGGAAATGGGCGGGGCCAACATCACGTGATTCAGCTGGATCTCCCGAACATGTAGACATAAGGTTTATGAATGTGCGATGTAGTTGGCCGTAGTTATGAAGAAAAATGTGCTTTGTTAGAAAATCCCATTGAAATGAATGGGGCATTTGAGCTTCGATAACAGCGCCACCCTTTGGCCGATCTGCACCAAATTTTTGTGGTGTCATCAGTGGCCCATGGGGACGTATTGACCCAAATTTGGTTTGATTCGGACTTATGGTTCTGGAGATATAAAATGAATGTAAAGTCAATGGGATTTTTTTGGGGTAGCGCCAACTAGCGGCGAATTGCATGAAATTTTGCACAGGCCTTCAGGGGGGTCTCCTATATAAGGTACTGAAGTTTGGTGTTGATCGGCCACTCCTCACCTGAGATCTGACATCACTTCCTTTTGCTAGCGTTTTCGCGAAACGTTTGTTAGCGTATAATTGCGACATTTTTTGTCGTATCAAAATTCCCTCTACAAACTTTGTAGAGCTCGGTCCAGAGATTATCCGTGCCAAGTTTCGTGGTCGATCGGACTTACGGCTTCGGAGGAGATGATTTAAGTCGGTTTGTAAGTTTTCGCGATGTAGCTCGAAAAAAGTTTAGGCGGAAATGGGCGTGGCCTATACCACGAGATTCAGCTCGATCCCCGAACGCGTGGATATAAGGTTTGTGAATATGCGTGTTTGTATCGCGGGAGTGAGAGGGCAAAACGTCGAGAATCTGTGTTACAGCGCCCTAGCGGTAGAAGTGTGCGAATTTTTGCGCCTGAGTTACTTGCAGGGCTGTGTACCTACCCTGTGAGTTTCGCGTCCCTAGCATTTACGGGGTATGCTGCAGTAGTGGAATTAGCGCGGAAGAAAAAAATAATAATAAAAATCTTAAGCGAAAACAATAGGGTTCCTGCACCGCTGGTACAGGGAACCGCGATGCCTTGCATTCGCGGTTCCCAGCCCACTCGGGCTTGGACCCCTAACTAGAACTGCGAGCAGTTGTAAACGGGGTCCAAGCCCCCCGCGCCAGTCGCCTCAGCCCGCTGAGGGCTGCCGAAGTCGCCCCGGCCCGCCATGATTAATTGTGCCATAATCACGGGCCCCAGAGCCAAGACGGGGCCTGTGGAGCAGAAAAGACCATAGTTGTAAAATGAAAGTGGCTTGCGGTTATGGATATCTGAAATGTATGTAAGTGAATGGGAATTTTTTGGGGTAGCGCCAACTAGCGGCTAACTGCACCAAATTTTGCACAGCCCTTCTAGGGGCAGGGCAGATAAGGTCGCTCAAGTTATGTGTTGATCGGCCTTTGTAAGCCAGAGTTATGTTAAACTTTGTGTTTTTAGCGTTTCGCAAATATTTGTTAGCCTGTAATATGGCCGTTTTTTGTCGAATCAAAATTCCCTCTACAAACTTCTTCGGCTCGGTCCAGAGATGGTCTGTGCAAAGTTTCGTGTCGATCGGACTTGGCGGCTTCGGAGGAGATGATTTTAACTGGCTTGGCAGTTTTGCAATTTTGCGTGAAAACGGTTAGGCGGAAATGGGCGTGGCCAACATCACGTGATTCAGCTGGATCCCCGAACACGTAGACATAAGGTTTATGAATGTGCGATGTAGTTGGCCTTAGTTATGAAGAAAAATGTACTTTGTTTGAAAATCCCATTGAAATGAATGGGGCATTTGAGCTTGGATTACAGCGCCACCGTTAGGCCGAACTGCACCAAATTTTTGTGGTGTCATCAGGGGCTCCTAGGAAAGCAATTGACACCAAATTTGGTTTGATTCGGACTTGTGGTTCTGGAGATATAAAATGAATGTAAAGTCAATGGGATTTTTTTTGGGTAGCGCCAACTAGCGGCGAATTGCACGAAATTTGACACAGGCCTTCAGGGGGTGTCCTACATAAGATACTCAAGTTTGGTGTTGATCGGCCACTCCTAACCTGAGTATCTGACATCACTTCCTTTTATTAGCGTTTTTTGCAAACGTTTGTTAGCGTAAAATTGCGACATTTTTTGTCATATCAAAATTCTGTACACAAAATTTGTATAGCTCAGTCCAGAGATTATCTGTGCCAAGTTTCGTGTCGATCGGACTTGCGGCTTCGGAGGAGATGATTTCAACCGGCTTGTCAGTTTTGCCATTTTTCTCGAAAAGGGTTAAGCAGAAGTGGGCGTGGCCTACGTAATGTGATTCAGCGCAATTCCCCGAACGCGCAGACATAAGATTTATGAATGTGCGATGTAGTTGGCCTTAGTTATGAAGACAAATGTACTTTGTTAGAAAATCCCATTGAAATGAATGGGGCATTTGAGCTTCGATTAAAGCGCCACCTTTAGGCCGATCTGCACCAAATTTTTGTGGTGTGATCAGGGGCCCATGGGTAACAATTGACCCAAATTTGGTGTCAATCGGATTTGTGGTTATGGAGATATAAAATGAATGTAAGTCAATGGGAGTTTTGAAATTTGCAATAACAGCGCCACCTATGGGCACATTAGGGTCCCCTTTGGTGCCTGGCATCAGGGGACCATGCTGAACAATTCTGCACTGGTTTCATGTCAATGTGACTTGTGGTTATAGAGGAACAAATTTTCTGGATTAAAGAGCGCCACCTAGGGGCGAGTTGCACCAAATTTTGCACAGCCCCTCAGGGGTCGTCCCAAATAAGTGGTCCAAATTTGGTGTCGATCGGCCATTCCAATCCGAAGTTATGCCCTCACTTCCTGTTAGTAGCGTTTTTCGCAAATATTTGTTAGCGTATAATTGCGACGTTTTTAGTCGGATCAAAATTCTGTACACAAAATTTGTAGAGCTCGGTCCAGAGATTATCCGTGTCAAGTTTCGTGTCGATCGGACTTGCGGCTTCGGAGGAGATGATTTCAGCTAGGCTCTTCAGTTTTCGCGATGTAGCTCGAAAAAAGTTTAGGCGGAAATGGGCGTGGCCTATACCAGGAGATTCAGCTGGATCCCCGAACGCGTGGATATAAGGTTTTGATATGTGCCACTGTATGTGGAGTGAGAGCGATTTGAATATGCGAAATTTTGGACCTTGCTTGTAGCGCCCCTAGTGGTAGAAGTGTGCGAATTTTTTGCGTATGCCGTCGTCTCATGGCGATGAACCTACCCTGTGAGTTTCAGCGTCCCTGGCAGTTACGGTCCAGGCTGCAGTAGTGGAATTAGGCTAGCATGCGGAAGAATAAAAAGAAAAATAAAACCCTAACGAAAACAATAGGGTTCCATGCCACTGTGGTATGGGAACCGCGTTACTTGCAAACGCTGGTTCCATGCTCACTTCGGGCTTGGACCCTAACTAGAACTGCGCGAGCAGTTGTAAACGGGTCCAAGCCACCCGTCGCCAGTCGCCTCGCCTCGCTGAGGCGCATGAAGTCGTCCAGGCCCGCCGACGTCCCGCGTAAGGTCCCCGAGTCAGGCCTCGAAAGGCCACTCCGAACCGAGGCGAAGTACGGCGTGTTTGAAAATGCCATTGAAATGAATGGGCTTAGCGACGGCGTTTGAGCTTCGATTACGGCGCCGCCTTTTGGCCAAAACGCACCAAATCGCTCAGCTGTCATCAGGGCCCCTCGGTGAAGAAGTGACCCAAATTTGGTGTAAATCGGAGCTGCGGTACTGGAGATATAAAATGAATGTAAGTCAATGGGAATTTTTTTGGGTAGCGCCAACTAGTGGCTAACTGCACCAAATTTTGCACTGGCGTTCTAGGGGGCAGGGGAGACAAGATCACCAAGTTTGGTGTTGATCGGCCACTCCTAACCTAAGATCTGCCATCACTTCCTTTTAGTAGCGTTTTTCGCAAACGTTTGTTAGCATATCATTGCGACATTTTTAGTCAGATCAAAATTCTGTACACAAAATTTGTAGAGCTCGGTCCAGAGATTATCTGTGCCAAGTTTCGTGTTGATAGGACTTGTGGCTTCGGAGGAGATGATTTCAGCCGGCTTGTCAGTTTTTGCGATTTTGCGCGAAAAGGGTTGGGCGGAAATGGGCGTGGCCTACATCACGTGATTCAGCGCAATCCCCCAAACGCGGAGACATAAGATTTATGAATGTGCGATGTAGTTGGCCTTAGTTATGAAGAAAAATGTACTTTATTCTAAAATCCCATTGAAATGAATGGGGCATTTGAGCTTCGATTACAGCGCCACCTTTTGGCCGAACTGCACCAAATTTTTGTGGCATCATCAGGGCCCCATGGGTAACAATTGACCAAAATTTGGTGTCAATCGGAGCTGCGGTAGTGGAGATATAAAATGAATGTAAGTCAATGGGATTTTTTTGGGTAGCGCCAACTAGCGGCTAACTGCACCAAATTTTGCACTGGCGTTGTATGGGGCAGGGGAGACAAGGTCACCAAGTTTGGTGTTGATCGGCCACTCCTAACCTGGGATCTGACATCACTTCCTTTTATTAGCGTTTTCGCGAAATATTTGTTAGCGTAAAATTGCGACATTTTTGTCGTATCAAAATTCCCTCTACAAACTTTGTAGAGCTCGGTCCAGAGATTATCCGTGCCAAGTTTCGTGTCGATCGGACTTGCGGCTTCGGAGGAGATGATTTCAACCGGCTTGTCAGTTTTTGCGATTTTGCGCGAAAAAGGTAAGGCGGAAATGGGCGTGGCCTACATCACGTGATTCAGCTCAATCACCCGAACGAGTAGACATAAGATTTATGAATGTGCGATGTAGTTGGCCTTAGTTATGAAGAAAAATGTACTTTGTTTGAAAATCCCATTGAAATGAATGGGGCATTTGAGCTTCGATTACAGCGCCACCTTTTGGCCGATCTGCACCAAATTGTTGTGGTATCATCAGGGCCCCATAGGTAACAATTGACCCAAATTTGGTGTCAATCGGATTTGTGGTTATGGAGATATAAATTGCATGTAAGTCAATGGGATTTTTGAAAACATTTTTAATTTGCAATAACAGCGCCACCTATGGGCACATTAGGTTCCCCTTTGGTGCCTGGCATCAGGGGACCATGCTGAACAATTTGGCACTGGTTTCATGTCAATGTGACTTGTGGTTATAGAGGAACTAATTTTCTGGATTAAAGAGCGCCACCTAGGGGAGAGTTGCACCAAATTTTGCACAGGCCCTCAGGGGCGTTACAAATTAGTGGTCCAAGTTTGGTGTGGATCGACCATTCCAATCCGAAGTTATGCCCTCACTTCCTGTTAGTAGCGTTTTTCGCAAATATTTGTTAGCGTATAATTGCGACATTTTTAGTCGTATCAAAATTCCCTCTACAAAATTTGTAGAGCTCGGTCCAGAGATTATCCGTGCCAAGTTTCGTGTCGATCGGACTTGCGGCTTCGGAGGAGATGATTTTGGCCGGCTTGTCAGTTTTCGCGATGTAGCGAAAAAAAAGTCCAGGCGGAAATGGGCGTGGCCTATACCAGGAGATTCAGCACGATCCCCCGAACGCGTGGATATAAGGTTTTTGATATCTGCCTTCATAGTGGGGAGTTCCAAGCCCAAACGCATTGACCTTGCTTATAGCGCCCCCTAGCAGTAGAAGTGTGCGAATTTTTGCGCCTGAGGTCATTGACAAAGACGTGACCTACCTTGTGAGTTTCGAGTGTGTAGCACTTACGGTCTAGGCCGCAGTATCGGTTTTCTTCACGGAAGAATAATAATAAAAACCAGAACGATTACAATAGGGTTCCCAGCCACTTCGTGGTATGGGAACCGCGTTGCCTTGCAATCGCGGGTTCCCAGCCCACTTCGGGCTTGGACCCCTAACTAGAACTGCGAGCAGTTGTAAACGGGGTCCAAGCCACCTGTCGCCAGTCGCCCCCTTCGCCCCGTGGAGGGCGCGCGAGTCGTCCCGGGCCCGCCATGATTAATTGTGCCATAATCACGGGCCCCACAGCCAAGACGGGGCCTGTGGAGCAGAAAAGACCATAGTTGTAAATGAAAGTGGCTAGTGGTTATGGAGATCTGAAATGAATGTAAGTCAATGGGATTTTTTTGGGGTAGCGCCAACTAGCGGCTAACTGCACCAAATTTTACACAGCCCTTCTAGGGGGCAGGGCAGATAAGGTCTTGAAGTTGTGTGTTGATCGGCCTTTCCAAGCCAGAGTTATGTTAAACTTCGTGTTTGTAGCGTTTTGGCAAAGATTTGTTAGCCTGTAATTCGGCCGTTTTTGTCGGATCAAAATTCCCTCTACAAACTTTCTTCGGCTCGGTCCAGAGATGGTCTGTGCAAAGTTTCGTGTCGATCGGACTTAGCGGCTTCGGAGGAGATGATTAAAATAGGTTTTCCAGTTTTTGCGATTTCGCGAAAATGAAATAGTCATCGCACAGAGGCGTGTCATATACCATCGGAATCGACAGAATCCCCCAAACACGTAGACATAAGATTTATGAATGTGCGATGTAGTTTGCCTTAGTTATGAGGCAAAATGTGCTTTGGTTGAAATTCCCATTGAAATGAATGGGGCATTTGATCTTAGATTACAGCGCCACCGTTAGGCCGAACTGCACCAAATTTTTGTGGTGTCATCAGAGCCCCATGGGGAACAATTGGCCCAAATTTGGTGTCCATCGGACCAGCGGTTCTGGAGATATAAAATGCATGTAAGTCAATGGGAGTTTTTTTCAGATATGATGAAGAGCGCCACCGTTTGGCGATTGACACCAAATTTGACACAGGCCTTCGGGAAGTCGAGCCGCATAAGGTCCCCAAGTTTGGTGTTGATCGGCCATTCCAAACCTTGTGAAAAAGTGTGGTGGTTTGAAATCCCATTCATTTCAATGGGGCTTCTGACAGCATTTCAGCTTCGATTACAGCGCCACCTTTAGGCCGATCTGCATCAAATTTCTGTGGTATCATCAGGGCCCCATGGGTAACAATTGACCGAAATTTGGTGTCAATCGGACCTGCGGTTCTGGAGATATAAAATGAATGTAAGTCAATGGGAAAAAAAAATTCGTGTTTAAGCTGCAATAACAGCGCCACCTATGGGCACATTAGGGCCCCCTTTAGTGCCTGACATCAGGGGACCATGCTGAACAATTCGGCACTGGATTCATGTCAATGTGACTTGTGGTTATAGAGGAACTAATTTTCTGGATTAAAGAGCGCCACCTAGGGGCCAGCTGCCCCAGATTTTGCACAGGCCCTCAGGGGCCCATCCCAACATAGTGGTCCAAGTTTGGTGTCGATCGGCCATTCCAAACCGAAGTTATGACCTTACTTCCTGTTAGTAGCGTTTTTCGCAAACGTTTGTTAGCGTATAATTGCGCCAGTTTTTGTCGGATCAAAATTTCCTCTACAAACTTTGTAGAGCTTGGGCCAGAGATTATCCGTGCCAAGTTTCGTGGCGATCGGACTTGCGGCTTCGGAGGAGTTAATTAAAATAGGTTTTTCAGTTTTCGCGATGTAGCTCGAAAAAGTTTAGGCGGAAATGGGCGTGGCCTATACCAGGAGATTCAGCTCGATCCCCCGAACGCGTGGATATAAGGTTTTTGGTATACGCCTTCGCAGTCGAGAGGTCCAAGCCCAAACGCGTTGACCTTGCTTACAGCGCCCCCTAGCGATAGAAGTGTGCGGATTTTTGGGGCTGAGTTACGTGCAGTGAATGTGACGTACCTTGGGAGTTTGGCGTTCCTAGGAGTTACAGCGACCGCTGCAGTATGCGTTTTATTCACGGAAGAAAAAAATAATAATAAACTAGGAACTGCGAGCAGTTGTAAGCGGGGTCCAAGCCACCTGTCGCCAGTCAGCCTCACGCCGCTGAGGGCGCAGCTGAAGTCGTCCCGGGCGCCCCTCCGAGGTCCCGCGTGAGGTCCCCGAGCGAGGTCTCGACGGGCCGCTCCGAACCGAGGCGAAATGCTGCGTGTTTGAAAATGCCATTGAAATGAATGGGCTTAGCGACGGCGTTTGAGCTTCGATTACGGCGCCGCCTTTTGGCCGAATCGCACCAAATTGCTCAGCTGTCATCGGTGCCCCTCGGTGAAGAAGTGACCCAAATTTGGTGTCGATCGGAGCTGCGGTAGTGGAGATATAAAATGCATGTAAGTCAATGGGAGTTTTTTTGATATATGATGAAGAGCGCCACCGTTTGGTCGATTGCCACCAAATTTGACACAGGCCTTCGGGAGCTCATGTCGGATAAGGTCTCCAAGTTTGGTGTTGATCGGGCATTGCAAACCTTGTGAAAATGTGTGGTGGTTCGAAATCCCATTCATTTCAATGGGCTTTTTGACTGCATTTGAGCTTCGATTACTAGCGCCACCTTTTGGCCGAACTGCACCAAATGTTTGTGGTGTGATGAGGAGCCCATAGGGAAGAATTGACCCAAATTTGGTGTGAATCGGACTTGCGGTTCTGGAGATATAAAATGAATGTAAGTCAATGGGATTTTTTTGGGGGTAGCGCCAACTATCGGCTAAGTGCATGACATTTTGCACAGCCCTTCAGGGGGTCTCCTACATAAGGTACTCAAGTTTGGTGTTGATCGGCCACTACTAACCTGAGATCTGACATCACTTCCTTTTATTAGCGTTTTTTGCAAATGTTTGTTAGCGTAAAGTTGCGACATTTCTTGTCGTATCAAAATTCCCTCTACAAACTTTGTAGAGCTCGGTCCAGAGATTATCCGTGCCAAGTTTGGTGTCGATCGGACTTGCGGCTTCGGAGGAGATGATTTCAGCCGGCTTGTCAGTTTTTGAGATTTTGCGCGAAAAAGGTTGGGCGGAAATGGGCGTGGCCTACATCACGAGATTCAGCTCAATCCCCCGAACGCGGGGACATAAGATTTATAAATGTGCGATGTAATTGGCCTTAGTTATGAAGAAAAAATGTACTTTGTTTGAAATTCCCATTGAAATGAATGGGGCATTTGAGCTTTGATAACAGCGCCACCTTTTGGCCGAAGTGCACCAAATTTTTATGGTGTCATCAGGGCCCCATGGGTAACAATTGACCCAAATTTGGTGTCAATCGGATTTGTGGTTATGGAGATATAAAATGAATGTAAGTCAATGGGATTTTTGAAATTTGCAATAACAGCGCCACCTATGGGCACATTAGGGTCCCCTCTGGTGCCTGGCATCAAGGAACCATGCTGAACAAATCGGCACTGGTTTCATGTCAATGTGACTTGTGGTTATAGAGGAACTAATTTTCTGGACTAAAGAGCGCCACCTAGGGGCGAGTTACACCAAATTTTGCACAGGCCCTCAGGGGCCCGTCCCAACTTAGTGGTCCAAGTTTGGTGTCGATCGGCCATTCCAATCCGAAGTTATGCCCTCACTTCCTGTTAATAGCGTTTTTCGCAAATATTTGTTAGCATATAATTGCGACATTTTTAGTCGGATCAAAATTTCCTCTACAAACTTTGTAGAGCTCGGTCCAGAGATTATCCGTGGCAAGTTTCGTGTCGATCGGACTTGCGGCTTCGGAGGAGATGATTTCAGCCGGCTCTTCAGTTTTCGCGATTTTGCTCGAAAAAAGTTTAGGCGGAAATGGGCGTGGCCTATACCAGGAGATTCAGCTCGATCCCCGAACGCGTGGATATAAGGTTTTTGATATACGCCTTCGTAGGCGGGAGTTCCAAGCCCAAACGCGTTGACCTTTGCTATAGCGCCCCCTAGCGGTAGAAGTGTGCGAGTTTTTGCGCCTGAGGTCATCGACAAAGACGTGACCTACCTTGTGAGTTTCGCGTCCCTAGCAGTTACGGGGTATGCTGCAGTATGCGTTTTGTTCAAGAAGAATAAAAATAATAATAAAAGCGAAGCGAAAACAATAGGGTTCCTGCACCGCTGGTACAGGGAACCGCGATGCCTTGCATTCGCGGTTCCCAGCCCACTCGGGCTTGGACCCCTAACTAGAACTGCGAGCAGTTGTAAACGGGGTCCAAGCCACCTGTCGCCAGTCGCCCTTCGCCGCTGAGGTGTCAGCTGAAGTCGTCCCGTAGCGTCCGTGACGTCCACGCGTGAAGGTCCCCGAGTGAGGGCCCGACGGGCCACTCCGAACCGAGGCGAAATGCTGCGTGTTTGAAAATGCCATTGAAATGAATGGGCTTAGCGACGGCGTTTGAGATGCGATTATGGCGCCGCCTTTTGGCCGAATTCCACCAAGTCGCTCAGCTGTCATCAGGGCCCCTTGGTGAAGAACTGACCCAAATTTGGTGTCAATGGGAGCTGCGGTAGTGGAGATATAAAATGCATGTAAGTGAATGGGATTTTTTTTGATATGTGATGAACAGCGCCACCGTTTGGCCGATTGGCACCAAATTTGACACAGGCCTTCGGGAAGTCCAGCCGCATAAGGTCACCAAGTTTAGTGCGGATCGGCCTTTCCAAGCCTGAGATATGTTATACTTCGTGTTTGTAGCGTTTTGGCAAAGATTTGTTAGCTTGTAATTCGGCCGTTTTTTGTCGGATCAAAATTCCCTCTACAAACTTTGTTCGGCTGGGTCAAGAGATGGTCTGTGCAAAGTTTACGTAGTCGATCGGACTTGCGGCTTCGGAGGAGTTAATTAAAATAGGTTTTCCAGTTTTTGCGATTTCGCAAAATGAAATAGTCATCGCACAGAGGCGTGTCATATACCATCGGAATCGACAGAATCCCCCAAACACGTAGACATAAGATTTATGAATGTGCGATGTAGTGTGCCTTAGTTATGAGGCAAAATGTGCTTTGGTTGAAATTCCCATTGAAATGAATGGGGCATTTGATCTTAGATTACAGCGCCACCGTTAGGCCGAACTGCACCAAATTTTTGTGGTGTCATCAGGGCCCCATGGGGAACAATTGACCCAAATTTGGTGTCAATCGGATTTGTGGTTCTGGAGATATAAAATGAATGTAAGTCAATGGGACGATTTTTTTCGTCTTTAATTTGCAATAGCAGCGCCACCTATGGGCACATTAGGGTCCCCTTTGGTGCCTGGCATCAGGGGACCATGCTGAACAATTCGGCACTAGATTCATGTCAATGTGAGTTGTGGTTATGGAGGAACAAATTTTCTGGATTAAAGAGCGCCACCTAGGGGCAAGTCGCACCAAATTTTGCAGAGGCCCTCAGGGGGGCGTCCCTAATGAGTGGTCCAAATTTGGTGTCGATCGGCCATTGTAATCCGAAGTTATGAACTCACTTCCTGTTAGTAGCGTTTTCGCAAACGTTTGTTAGCGTATAATTGCGACATTTTTGTGATATCAAAATTCCCTCTACAAACTTTGTAGAGCTCGGTCCAGAGATTATCTGTGCAAAGTTTCGTGTTGATCGGACTTGGCGGCTTCGGAGGAGTTAATTAAAATAGGTTTTTCAGTTTTCGCGACGTAGCTCGAAAAAAGTTTAGGCGGAAATGGGCGTGGCCTATACCATGAGATTCAGCGTGATCCCCAGAACGCGTGGATATAAGGTTTTTGATATACGCCTTCGTAGTCGGGAGATCCAAGCCCAAACGCGTTGACCTTGCGTATAGCGCCCCCTAGCGGTAGAAGTGTGCGGATTTTTGCGCCTGAGGTACTCTTGGGGCTGTGAAGCTACGTTGACAGTTTCGCGTTTCTAGGAGTTACAGCGACCGCTGCAGTATGCGTTTATGCAACGGAAGAAAAAATAATAAAACTAGAACTGCGAAAGCAGTTGTAAACGGGTCCAAGCCACCTGTCGCCAGTGGCCCCTTCGCCGCTGAGGGCGTCGCGAAGTCGTCCCGGCCTGCCATGATTAATTGTGCCATAATCGTATGGCCCCTGAGCCAAGGCGGGCCCTGTGGAGGAGAAATGACCATAGTTGTAAATGAAAGTTGCATGCGGTTATAGAGATGTGAAATTAATGTAAAGTCTATGGGAATTTTTTTGGGTATGCGCCAAGTAGCGACTAACTGCACCAAATTTTGCACAGCCCTTCTAGGGGCAGGGCAGATAAGGTCGTCAAGTTGTGTGTTGATCGGCCTTTCTAAGCTAGAATTATGTTAAACTTTGTGTTTTTAGCGTTTTCGCAACTATTTGTTAGCCTGTAATTCGGCCGTTTTTTGTCGAATCAAAATTCCCTCTACAAACTTTCTTCGGCTCGGTCCAGAGACGGTCTGTGCAAAGTTTCGTGTTGATCGGACTTGCGGCTTCGGAGGAGTTAATTAAAATATGTTTTCAATTTTTTGCGATTTCGCAAAATGAAATTGTCATGGCACAGAGGCGTGTCCTATACCATCGGAGTCGGCTGAATCCCCCAAACACGTAGACATAAGATTTATGAATGTGCGATGTAGTTTGCCGTAGTTATGAGGCAAAATGTGCTTTGTTTGAAATTCCCATTGAAATGAATGGGGCATTTGAGCTTAGATTACAGCGCCACCTTTAGGCCGAACTGCACCAAATTTTTGTGGTGTCATCAGGGGCCCATCAGGAAACAATTGACCCAAATTTGGTTTGAATCGGACTTGTGGTCATGGAGATATAAGATGAATGTAAGTCAATGGGAATTTTTTGGGTAGCGCCAACTAGCGGCGAAATGAACCAAATTTTGCAGAGGTCTTCTAGGGGCAGGGCAGATAAGTTCCTCAAGTTTTGTGTTGATCGGCCATTCCAAGCCAGAGTTATGTTATACTTCGTGTTTTTAGCGTTTTGCGCAGATATGTGTTAGCCTGTAATTCGGCCATTTTTTGTCGAATCAAAATTCCCTCTACAAACTTTCTTCAGCTTGGTCCAGAGATGGTCTGTGCAAAGTTTCGTGTCGATCGGAGTTAGCGGCTTCGGAGGAGTTAATTTAAATAGGTTTTCCATTGTTTTGCGATTTCGCAAAATGAAATCGTCATCGCGACAGAGGCGTGTCCTATACCGTCGGAATCGGAGCATCCCCAAACACGTAGACATAAGACTTATGAAAGTGCGATGTATTAGGCCGTAGTTATGAGGCAAAATGTGCTTAGGTTGAAATTCCCATTGAAATGAATGGGGCATTTCAGCTTCGATTATAGCGCCACCGTTAGGCCGAACAGCACCAAATTTTTGTGGTGTCATCTGGGGCCCATGGGTAAGAACTGACCCAAATTTGGTGTCAATAGGATTTATGGTTATGGAGATATAAATTGCATGTAAGTCAATGGGATTTTTTGAAAAAATTTAATTTGCAATAACAGCGCCACCTATGGGCACATTAGGTTCCCCTTTGGTGCCTGGCATCAGGGACCATGCTGAACAATTTGGCACTGGTTTCATGTCAATGTGACTTTTGGTTATAGAGAAACTAATTTTCTGGATTAAAGAGCGCCACCTAGGGGCGAGTTGCACCAAATGTTGCACAGGGCCCCAGGGGGACGTCCCAAATGACTTTTCCAAATTTGGTGTCGATCGGCCATTCCAGTCCGAAGTTATGCCCTTACTTCCTGTTAGTAGCGTTTTTCGCAAACGTTTGTTAGCGTATAATTGGGACATTTTTTGTCGTATCAAAATTCCCTCTACAAACTTTGTAGAGCTCGGTCCATAGATTATCCGTGCCAAGTTTCGTGCCGATCGGACTTGCGGCTTCGGAGGAGTTGATTAAAATAGGTTTTTCAGTTTTCGCGACGTAGCTCGAAAAAAGTTTAGGCGGAAATGGGCGTGGCCTATACCAGGAGATTCAGCTGGATCCCCCGAACGCGTGGATATAAGGTTTTTGATATGTGCCATTGTATGTGGTAGTGAGAGCGATTTGAATATGTGAAATTTTGGACCTTGCTTGTAGCGCCCCCTAGTGGTAGAAGTGTGCAAATTTTTTCGTGGGCCGTCGTCTCATGGGCCTGAACCTACCCTGCGAGTTTCGCGTCCCTGGCAGTTACGGTCCGGGCTGCAGTAGTGGAATTAGGCGAAAACGTACGGAAGAATAAAAAGGAAGAATAATAAAAATCCTAACGAAAACAATAGGGTTCCATGCCACTTCGTGGTATGGCACCCGCGATGCCTTGCAATCGCGGGGTTCCATGCCCACTTCGGGCTTGGACCCCTAATAAAAATCTGAGCGAAAACAATAGGGTTCCCTGCCACTTCGTGGTATGGGAACCGCGTTGCCTTGCAAACGCGGGTTCCCAGCCCACTTCGGGCTTGGACCCCTAATAAAAATCTTAGCGAAAACAATAGGGTTCCCAGCCACTTCGTGGTACTGGGAACCGCGTTGCCTTGCAAACGCGGGTTCCCTGCCCACTTCGGGCTTGGACCCCTAATAATAAAAATCCGAGCGAAAACAATAGGGTTCCCTGCCACTTCGTGGTACGGGAACCGCGTTGCCTTGCAAACGCGGGTTCCCAGCCCACTTCGGGCTTGGACCCCTAATAATAATAACTAGAACTGGCGAGCAGTTGTAAACGGGGTCCAAGCCACCTGTCGCCAGTCGCCTCGCCCCGCGGAGGGCGCGCGAGTCGTCCCGGGCCCGCCATGATTAATTGTGCCATAATCACGGGCCCCAGAGCCAAGACGGGGCCTGTGGAGCAGAAAAGACCATATTTGTAAATGAAAGTGGCTTTGCGGTTATGGAGATCTGAAATGAATGTAAGTCAATGGGAATTTTTTTTGGGTAGCCAAGTAGAGGTTAACTGCACCAAATTTTGCACAGCCCTTCTAGGGGCAGGGCAGATAAGGTCGTCAAGTTGTGTGTTGATCGGCCTTTGTAAGCCAGAATTATGCTGTACTTCGTGTTTTAGCGCTTTTGCAAATATTTGTTAGACTGTAATTCGGCCGTTTTTTGTCGGATCAAAATTCCCTCTACAAACTTTCTTTGGCTCGGTCCAGAGATGGTCTGTGCAAAGTTTGGTGTCGATCGGACTTGCGGCTTCGGAGGAGTTAATTAAAAGAGGTTTTCCAGTTTTTGAGATTTCGCAAAATGAAATCGTTATCGCACAGAGGCGTGTCCTATACCATCGGAATCGGCTGCATCCCCCAAACACGTAGACATAAGATTTATTAATGTGCGATGTAATGTGCCATAGTAATGAGGCAAAATGTGCTTTGGTTGAAATTCCTATTGAAATGAATGGGGTATTTCAGCTTCGATTACAGCGCCACCTTTAGGCCGAAGTGCACCAAATTTTTGTGGTGTCATCAGGGACTCATGGGTAACAATTGACCCAAATTTGGTTTGATTCGGACCTGCTGTTGTGGAGATATAAAATGAATGTAAGTTAATGGGAATTTTTTTGGGTAGCGCCAACTAGCGGCCAACTGCACCAAATTTTGCACAGCCCTTCTAGGGGCAGGGCAGATAAGGTCATCAAGTTTTGAGTTGATCGGCCTTTCCAAGCCAGAGTTATGTTATACTTCGTGTTTTTAGCGCTTTCGCAAATATTTGTTAGCCTGTAATTCGGCCGTTTTTTTGTCGAATCAAAATTCCCTCTACAAACTTTCTTCGGCTTGGTCCAGAGATGGTCTGTGCAAAGTTTCGTGTCGATCGGACTTGCGGCTTCGGAGGAGTTAATTAAAATAGGTTTTCCAGTTGTTGCGATTTCGCGAAAATGAAACCGTCATTGCACAGAGGCTTGTCATATACCATCGGAATCGGCTGCATCCCCAAACACGTAGACATAAGATTTATGAATGTGCGATGTATTAGGCCGTAGTTATGAGGCAAAATGTGCTTTGGTTGAAAATCCCATTGAAATGAATGGGGCATTTGAGCTTATATTGCAGCGCCACCGTTAGGCCGAACTGCACCAAATTTTGTGGTGTCATCAGGGGCCCATGGGTAACAATTGACCCAAATTTGGTGTCAATCGGATTTGTGGTTATGGAGATATAAAATGAATGTAAGTCAATGGGATTTTTGAAATTTGCAATAACAGCGCCACCTATGGGCACATTAGGTTCCCCTTTGGTGCCTGGCATCAGGGACCATGCTGAACAATTTGGCACTGGATTCATGTCAATGTGACTTGCGGTTATAGAGGAACTAATTTTCTGGATTAAAGAGCGCCACCTAGGGGCGAGTTGCACCAAATTTTGCACAGTCCCCCAGGGTGACGTCCCAAATGAGTGGTCCAAATTTGGTGTCGATCGGCCATTCCAATCCGAAGTTATGCCCTCACTTCCTGTTAATAGCGTTTCGCAAACGTTTGTTAGCGTATAATTGTGCCATTTATTGTCGGACCAAAATTCCCTCTACAAACTTTGTAGAGCTCGGTCCAGAGATCATCCGTGCCAAGTTTCGTGTCGATCGGACTTGCGGCTTCGGAGGAGTTAATTAAAATAGGTTTTCAGTTTTCGCGACGTAGCTCGAAAAAAGTTTAGGCGGAAATGGGCGTGGCCTATACCAGGAGATTCAGCTGGATCCCCGAACGCGTGGATATAAGGTTTTGATATGCCCTCAGTAGTCGAGAGATCCAAGCCCAAACGCTGTTGACCTTGCGTATAGCGCCCCTAGCGATAGAAGTGTGCGAATTTTGCGCCTGAGGTCATCGACAAAGACGTGACCTACCTTGTGAGTTTCGCGTCCCCTAGCAGTTACGGGGTATGCTGCAGTATGCGTTTTGTTCAAGAAGAATAAAAAACTAGAACTGGCGAAAGCAGTTGTAAACGGGTCCAAGCCACCTGTCGCCAGTCGCCCCTTCGCCTCGCTGAGGGCGTGCGAAGTCGTCCCGGCGTCCGCGGACGCCCCGCGTAAGGCCCCCGAAAGTGAGGTCCCGACTGGCCTCCCGAACCGAGGTGAAACGCCGGCGTGTTTGAAAATGCCATTGAAATGAATGGGCTCAGCGACGGCGTTTGAGCTTCGATACGGCGCCGCCTTTGGCCGAATCGCACCAAGTCGCTCAGCTGTCATCGGGCCCCTCGGTGAAGAAGTGACCCAAATTTGGTGTCGATCGGAGCTGCGGTACTGGAGATATAAAATGCATGTAAGTGAATGGTAGTTTTTTTGATATATGCTGAACAGCGCCACCGCTTGGCCGATTGGCACCAAATTTGACACAGGCCTTCGGAGGTCATGTCGGATAAGGTCCCCAAGTTTGGTGTTGATCGGCCATTCCAAACCTTGTGAAAAGTGTGCTGGTTTGAAATCCCATTCATTTCAATGGGGCTTCTGACCGATTTGAGCTTCGATTATAGCGCCACCTTTTGGCCGATCTGCACCAAATTTTTGTGGTATCATCAGGGGCCCATGGGTAACAATTGACCCAAGTTTGGTGTCAATCGGACTTGCGGTTATGGAGATATAAAATGAATGTAAGTCAATGGGGAAAAAATTTCGTCTTTAAGCTGCAATAACAGCGCCACCTATGGGCACATTAGGGTCCCCTTTGGTGCCTGGCATCAGGGGACCATGCTGAACAATTCGGCACTGGATTCATGTCAATGTGACTTGTGGTTATAGAGGAACAAATTTTCAGGATTAAAGAGCGCCACCTAGGGGCCAGCTGCACCAAATTTTGCACAGGCCCTCAGGGGCCCATCCCAACTTAGTGGTCCAAGTTTGGTGTTGATCGGCCATTCCAAACCAAAGTTATGACCTCACTTCCTGTTAGTAGCTGCTCGCAAAAGTTTGTTAGTGTATAATCGCGCCATTTATTGTCGGATCAAATTTTCCTCTACAAACTTTGTAGAGCTCGGTCCAGAGATTATCCGTGCCAAGTTTCGTGGTCGATCGGACTTGCGGTTTCGGAGGAGTTAATTAAAATAGGTTTTCAGTTTTGGCGATGTAGCTCTCAAAAGTTTAGGCGGAAATGGGCGTGGCCTATACCAGGAGATTCAGCTCGATCCCCGAACGCGTGGATATAAGGTTTTGATATACGACTTCAGTAGTCGAGAGGTCCAAGCCCAAACGCGTTGACCTTGCTTACAGCGCCCCTAGCGGTGGAAGTGTGCGAATTTTGCGCCTGAGTTACTCTTGGGGCTGTGAAGCTACGTTGAGAGTTGCGCTGCTTCTAGGAGTTACAGCGATCGCTGCAGTATGCGTTTTATGCACGGAAGAAAAAAATAATAATAACTAGAACTGCGAAGCAGTTGTAAACGGGTCCAAGCCACCTGTCGCCAGTCGCCCTTCAGCCCGCGAGGGCGCTGAAGTCGTCCCGGCTCGCCGACGTCCCGCTGAAGGTCCCCGAAGTGAGGTCTCGACGAGTCGCTCGAACCGAAGCGTAAATGCGCGTGTTTGAAAATGCCATTGAAACGAATGGGCTTAGCGACGGCGCTTGAGCTCGATACGGCGCCTTTGGCGAATCGCACCAAATCGCCAGCTGTCATCGGGCCCTCGGTGAAGAAGTGACCCAAATTTGGTGTCGATCGGAGCTGAACAGCGCCACAGTTTGGCCGATTGGCACCAAATTTGACACAGGCCTTCGGAAGTCCAGTCGCATAAGGTCCCCAAGTTTGGTGTTGATCGGCATTCCAAACCTTGTGAAAATGTGCTGGTTTGAAATCCCATTCATTTCAATGGGGCTTGACCGATTTGATCTTCGATTACAGCGCCACCGTTAGGCCGATCTGCACCAAACTTTTGTGGTATCATCAGGGGCCCATGGGTAACAATTGACCCAAATTTGTTGTCAATCGGACCTGCGGTTCTGGAGATATAAAATGCATGTAAGTCAATGGGAGTTTTTTTGATATATGATGAACAGCGCCACCGTTTGGCCGATTGGCACCAAATTTGACACAGGCCTTCGAGAAGTCCAGCCGCATAAGGTCACCAAGTTCAGTGCGGATCGGCCTTTCCAAGCCTGAGATATGTTATACTTCCTGTTTGTAGCGTTTTCGCAAAGATTTGTTAGCCTGTAATTCAGCCGTTTTAGGTCGGATCAAAATTCCCTCTACAAACTTTCTTCGGCTCGGTCCATAGATGGTCTGTGCAAAGTTTCGTGGTCGATCGGACTTGGCGGCTTCGAGGAGTTAATTAAAATAGGTTTTCCAGTTTTTGCGATTTAGCAAAATGAAAACGTCACCGCACAGAGGCGTGTAATATACCATAGGAATCGACAGAATCCCCAAACACGTAGACATAAGATTTATGAATGTGCGATGTAGTAGGCCGTAGTTATGAGGCAAAATGTGCTTTGGTTGAAATTCCCATTGAAATGAATGGGGCATTTGAGCTTATATTACAGCGCCACCGTTAGGCCGAATTGCACCAAATTTTTGTGGTGTCATCAGGGCCCGATGGGTAACAAGTGACCCAAATTTGGTGTCAATCGGACTTGTGGTTCTGGAGATATAAAATGAATGTAAGTCAATGGGAAATTTTTTTTCTTCTTTAAGCTGCAATAACAGCGCCACCTATGGGCACATTAGGGTCCCCGTGGGTGCCTGGCATCAGGGGACCATGCTGAACAATTCGGCACTAGATTCATGTCAATGTGACTTGTGGTTATGGAGGAACAAATTTTCTGGATTAAAGAGCGCCACCTAGGGGCGAGTCGCACAAAATTTTGTAGAGGCCCTCAAGGGGGCGTCCCTAATGAGTGGTCCAAGTTTGGTGTCGATCGGCCATTCTAATCCGGAGTTATGACCTCACTTCCTGTTAGTAGCGTTTTTCGCAAACGTTTGTTAGCGTATAATTGCGCCAATTTTTGTGATATCAAAATTCCTCTACAAACTTTGTAGAGCTCGGTCCAGAGATCATCCGTGCCAAGTTTCGTGTCGATCGGACTTGCGGCTTCGGAGGAGTTAATTAAAATAGGTTTTTCAGTTTTCGCGATGTAGCTCGAAAAAAGTTTAGGCGGAAATGGGCGTGGCCTATACCAGGAGATTCAGCTAGATCCCCGAACGCGTGGATATAAGGTTTTGATATATTCCTTCGTAGGCGGGAGATCCAAGCCCAAACGCGTTGACCTTTGATTAGAGCGCCCCTAGCGGTAGAAGTGTGCGAATTTTGCGCCTGAGTTACTTGCAGGGGCTTGTACCTACCCTCTGAGTTACGCGTCCCTAGCATTTATGGGGTATGCTGCAGACTCGAATTAGCGGCGGAAGAAAAAAAAATAATAATAAAAATCTTAGCGAAAACAATAGGGTTCCCAGCCACTTGCGGTACTGGGAACCGCGTTGCCTTGCAAACGCTGGTTCCCTGCTCACTTCGGGCTTGGACCCCTAACTAGAACTGCGAAGCAGTTGTAAACGGGTCCAAGCCACCTGTCGCCAGTCGCCTCGCCTGCGAGGGCGCTACGAGTCGTCCCGGCCCGCCATGATTAATTGTGCCATAATCACGGGCCCCAGAGCCAAGACGGGCCTGTGGAGCAGAAAAGACCATAGTTGTAAAATGAAAGTGGCTTGCGGTTATGGAGATCTGAAATGAATGTAAGTCAATGGGAATTTTTTTGGGTAACGCCAACTAGCGGCTAACTGCCCCAAATTTTGCACAGACCTTCGGAGGTCATGTGGGATAAGGTCTCCAAGTTTGGTGTTGATCGGCCATTCCAGGCCTGAGATATGTTATACTTTGTGTTTTTAGCGTTTTCGCAAATATTTGTTAGCCTGTAATTCGGCCGTTTTTTGTCGGATCAAAATTCCCTCTACAAACTTTCTTCGGCTCGGTCCAGAGATGGTCTGTGCAAAGTTTCGTGTCTATCGGACTTGCGGCTTCGGAGGAGTTCATTAAAATAGGTTTTTGAGTTTTTGTGATATCGCAAAATGAAATCGTCATCGCACAGAGGCGTGTCCTATACCGTCGGAATCGTCAGAATCCCCCAAAAACGTAGACATAAGATTTATTAATGTGCGATGTAGTTTGCCGTAGTTATGAGGCAAAATGTGCTTTGGTTGAAATTCCCATTGAAATGAATGGGGCATTTGCGCTTAGATTACAGCGCCACCTTTAGGCCGAAGTTTACCAAATTTTTGTGGTGTCATCAGGGCCCCATCAGAAACAATTGACCCAAATTTGGTTAGAATCAGACTTGTGGTTATGGAGATATGAGATGAATGTAAGTCAATGGGAATTTTTTTGGGTAGCGCCAACTAGTGGCGAAATGAACCAAATTTTGCAGAGGCCTTCTAGGGGGCAAGTCAGATAAGGTCCTCAAGTTTTGTGTTGATCGGCCTTTCCAAGCCAGAGTTATGTTATACTTCGTGTTTTTAGCGTTTTCGCAAATATTTGTTAGCCTGTAATTCGGCCTTTTTTGTCGAATCAAAATTCCCTCTACAAACTTTCTTCGGCTTGGTCCAGAGATGCTCTGTGCAAAGTTTGGTGTCGATCGGACTTGCGGCTTCGGAGGAGTTAATTAAAATAGGTTTTCCGGTTTAGCGATTTCGCAAAATGAAAACGTCATTGCACAGAGGCGTGTCCTACACCATCGGAATCGGCAGCATCCCCCAAACACGTAGACATAAGATTTATGAATGTGCGATGTAGTAGGCCGTAGTTATGAGGCAAAATGTGCATTGGTTGAAATTCCCATTGAAATGAATGGGGCATTTGAGCTTCGATTGTAGCGCCACCTTTTGTCCAAACTGCACCACATTTTTATGGTGTCATCAGGGGCCCATGGGTAACAATTGACCCAAATTTGGTGTCAATCGGATTTGTGGTTATGGAGATATAAAATGAATGTAAGTCAATGGGATTTTTGAAATTTGAAATAACAGCGCCACCTATGGGCACATTAGGTTCCCCTTGGTGCCTGGCATCAGGGGACCATGCTGAACAATTTGGCACTGGTTTCATGTCAATGTGACTTGTGGTTATAGAGGAACAAATTTTCTGAATTAAAGAGCGCCACCTAGGGGCGAGTTGCACCAAATTTTGCACAGGCCCTCAGGGGCCCATCCCAACTTAGTGGTCCAAGTTTGGTGTCGATCGGCCATTCCAAAGCTGAAGATATGACTTCAGTTCCTGTTAATAGCGCTTTTGCAAACGCTTGTTAGCGTATAATTGCGCCATTTTTTGTCGGACCAAAATTCCCTCTACAAACTTTGTAGAGCTCGGTCCAGAGATTATCCGTGCCAAGTTTGGTGTCGATCGGACTTGCGGCTTCGGAGGAGTTAATTAAAATAGGTTTTTCAGTTTTTGCGACGTAGCTCGAAAAAAGTCTAGGCGGAAATGGGCGTGGCCTATACCAGGAGATTCAGCTGGATCCCGCGAACGCGTGGATATAAGGTTTTTGATATACCCTCATAGTCGAGAGATCCAAGGCCAAACGCGTTGACCTTGGCGTATAGCGCCCCTAGTGGTAGAAGTGTGCGAATTTTGCGCCTGAGGTCATCGACAAAGACGGACCTACCTTGTGAGTTTCACGTCCCTAGCAGTTACGGGTATGCTGCAGTATGCGTTTTGTTCAAGAAGAATAAAAATAATAAAAACGAGAACGAAAACAATAGGGTTCCCAGCCACTTCGTGGTATGGGAACCGCGTTGCCTTGCAAACGCGGGTTCCCAGCCCACTTCGGGCTTGGACCCCTAATAATAAAAATCCGAGTAAAAACAATAGGGTTCCCAGCCACTTCGTGGTATGGGAACCGCGTTGCCCTGCAAACGCGGGTTCCCAGCCCACTTCGGGCTTGGACCCCTAATAACATTTTTAATTATGTTTTGGTTTAGCAGAGTTTAGTTTTCAAATTTTGAGGCTCGCCTCCCCGGGGGCAGGGGCACAGAGGGATGTAAAGTACTTTAAAACATCAATTGCAGCAATTTCCGTAAAACATCGTACTCCTCCTCGGAGTCAACTCAGTCAAGTGAAACACGTATTTTAAGATTCAGTGACTTACACTTGATCATTTCTCTAATTGTAATCCAGTCCTCTAGAGTAATTCATTTGAAAACCTCAAAGAAAAGACAGAAAAACACCACATTTAGAGGGAAAACTTTAAACTGAAAAACCAAAATAGCTTGTGAAAAAGATGATTTTGAGATTACAGAAAAGGTGCATGTGAGAAAAATATTCAATTTGGTCTCCCTCTATAGTTAAACATCGCCTTCTACCTGTCCTCGGGCGTCCAGGCATGTTTTAACAGTAGTTAGAATACTCCAAATGTGTGGATGGAGAACGGGCGAGTCTGTCTCTGTCATGTTCTCTTTGATATTCCCAGATCACAGAGTCCCAACAGCTCACACCCCTGCAGGTTGGCACTGCCTTCATTAATGTTGTAACACTAATATTATTCTGTTTGAATAATAATGAGCATTGGAGCAGAGAGACCTAGATGAAGAGGACAGAGATTAACAATAAGAGTAGTCTGTGTCTTTTGCGTCCAGGTCAGTCCGTTTTTTTGAGCAGCATTTGACATTCTGCTGAAGAGCCTCATCCCCCCCACCAAAAAAATCAATGACTTCCTGAGTAGCGGATTGTAATTGTCTTTAGGAGCTCTGTTGATAGTTGCTGACATCTGGCTTTTATCTGCAGTAAATAAAGTGCAAGATTTCAAAGTGCTTTTAGCGTATAAGTAAATGTAAAATAAAGTTGTCAAGGCACATTTACGCCTAGGAACCAAATAAAAAAATTATACAAAAAGTAACATAGTAAATTTCAAGTGTGGCTATGTCAAAATCCAAGCTGTCCTGCTCTGTGCAGCAGAAGGTATAGTCAGCAGTTTTCACTATTAGTTAAAATACATCCCAGCTTTTGAAGCTTGAAGAAAACCTGTCCCTCTCTTCCTCACATCTGCCCTGGTTTCTCTCTTCACCTATCCCCCTCTATCTCTTCCTACCTCTGTACTTTCACTCTCCTCTCCAGACACAACCAGCGTCCACTGGAGGTGCAGAAAGATCCGGACCACAAGAATCGCTGTCGCGTACATTTTCCCGAGGTCTTTTCCAGCTTTCCCTACAAAGTTAACGTGACAGCAGTGAACGCATTGGGGAAAGCCTCTACCAACATTGTTTTTGAGGAGTCGAATATAGGTAAGATAGATCTTGTGTCATGTTTTATTATGTTGTTGGTTCCATTTTCCTTTGCTACACCTCCCATTCTGCTGTAAGGTGACCAATGCCGTGTTGGACATTTGTAACAATAATTTACCCCATACCAAATTTGATGCTAAATGAATTACAGGCTTATCACTTTTGAAAGAAAGCATGTCTAGGCACTTACGTTTTCCGATTGGATATTGCTTTAAATTAAATGGGTTCATTTAGATGCTGAGCTCACACTGACATTTTGAACATTTAAGAAATATTTCCTCTTTACTTATCTAGGCTGCAGAATATTAGCACTTTTACAAACAATGCTTTTTTTTTAGAGCTAAGTTCAGGGACACATCTAAGGTCCTTTTCCCACACAGGCTGACAAATATTTGGCAAAGGACTAAAATGCACACTGTCAAGGCCTCTCTCTTTGAGGATGCCAACCCTTGAGCAATGTTAATGCATTTGTTTGACCACAGATGACTGATTTCATTCACTTCTGGTTCCCTTTGGAGATGTGTTGCTTACACAGTTATGCTTGGTGTCAGAAAGACAAAGAATGAAATTGAAATTGAAATTTTCAATGGCCAAATAAACGTCACCCAGCTGAGAGGAGAATGCATAGCTTTTTTCTTTAACCATCACCATAGTCCATTAGCGGGAAAACCCTCTGATGGTGCACCTGTCATTAGCAAAAGTGCTACATAATAAACATGCTACCTCTGAACCTTTTCTGCAGTAAACAGTATTTAATTGAGGCTTGGAGCAGAGTATAAATCAGTGGTCTGGTTTCTCACTGAATGTGCCAGATAAGCCCAAAACACCAGCTGCCATATAAGCACATTTTAGTCATACTTAATGTGAAAATTAACCTTAAAAGTTCCTTCATTGAAAATTGCAACTTTCATGGTCATATGAGAAGTAGTTTTAAAGAAATGCACTTTGGATTGTGAAGTTTTTGTCCACTTAGGCTGCAGCAGGCTTCATAATAACAGCAAGACTCTCAGAATTCATAAGCGACTCAGACTGGAAAGCAGTGAAGAGGAGAAATTCATTTTTAAAAAGGAATGAGGAGTACTTTGATAGATAAGGGAAGTGCTTCCAGCAGTTCTCAGCTCTGTTGTATTGCTTAGAGTGCGATATGGGTGTGCATGACGCATAAACACACACAGACACCAATGGGGCTGTGAGCGATTGTGTGGAGTGTGTCGGTTGAGAGGGTAAGGTATTGAAAAAGAGTGAGCAAAAGAGAGAGAGTGAGTGAGAGTGAGTGTGTGTGTGTGTGTGTGTGTGTGTACACATAAGTAACCAAATGAGGCAGTGACATGCTCTGCCAAGCCCCGGACACAGGACTCATGAAAATGCTAATGCTAGCCGGATTAGCGCCTTGGCTCAGGAAATATCCTTCAACTATTTGTGATAGCAAAATACCCCACTGCTCCTTTCTTCCCCTCTGCTTTCTCTTTCATTCCTGCATGCCCTTCTTGTGACTTTGTACTTAATTTCCCCCTCCCCTATTTTCCTTCTTCTTCCCTCTCTTCTCAGTTTCTCTGTTATCATTAGCCATACCCTCCAGATAAATTTGAAAGTGACATTTATGTGCCAAATGTCCGTCCACACGATTATTTTCAGATTAATTTCTCAAAGAGAAAACTTCCATCTCTGCTTTTTTGTCTTTTAGTAAAATTGTAGCTAGCACTACCACTTTCTGGTAGATTTCCTGTTGTCATTGATCACAAAGAGGGTCAGGGACAAATTTATATAAGAACATCTTCAGAAAGATGTGCTTTAGAAAAATGCTAGTTGAAAGGCCAACACTTAGAAAATGTATGTTTTTCAAATGTATCACAATGAGTGCGGATGTGGCCCTTCCCCTTCCCGTGTTCCTTTTCTTCGTTTTTGACTTTTCTTACGGTTTCATACGGTTTGCCTTCTCTTCTCTCAGTCCTCTCCCTCCTGCCCTCATCTCCTCATTGTTCCTGCATTGTTAAAAGTCTTTCTCCTGCCATTCTAAGTAGTAAGTCACATTCATTAGCAGTGACAACGAGGCACATCGTAAATAAATAAAACAATTTCATGCTTCCTGGTGCACTTCTGAATTCTGAGTGGGAGTAAGACGATTCTCAACTGTCCTTGTTCATCCTACCAAAGCTGGGATGAAATTAGATAAGGGTGTGTGTGTGTGTGTGTGTGTGTGTGCGTGCGTGCGTGCGTGCGTATCACATGTGCATGCTGTGGGTACAGTTACAAAGAGAACCCTCGGGGAAGCTCCACACTCATCAAATGATAACTTAAAGCTTTCTAGTGCCAAGATGATCAAACGTGTCTAAGTTGTCGAAGCGTAAAGGCGTCTACAGTTAAAGCATTTTTACTTACAGAGATTTTTTTTTGGCCAACTCTGACATTAGCCCACCTCAGCACCTGCTGTCATTCAATACATTACTGATTCACTGCTATTAAAATGAATATACTGTAACTTAATTCTAAAGGGTGAATGTAGCTGCACCATTCTTTTAATTAATACTTGGTGGAGTGATCGTATTCATGTTTAATTGGCGGTTACTCTATGGTAGTTTGGAGGGGGAAGCAGAGGGGTCCCAGGAGTAGCTAATAAAAGTCAGTAAATAAAAGAAGAGATATTAATGACAGCCAGTTCAGAATACTTTAATTAACACCCTGGTGATGTTTATTTAGAAAAAAGCAACAAATCAGTGCGTTGTGATATTTTGCTGATTCCAGCAGGCTCAGCTCTCTCCACAAGGGTGGTCAGAGATCAGCATTGGCGACAAAAAAAAAGCACAACTCCAACTGGCAGAGGTTTGGAGGCATATTTACTAAGAGATGCACTAATTACGACCATGCACAAAGCCTAACAAGCAGAGCTGTCTCTAGGACAGCAGCGGACCTCTTAAGACCCGTTGTGCCGTTGCAGTTTTCAGCTAAAATCCCTGAGGCGCAGGCAAGTTCCCATATGATGCGGATCTGCGTCAAATTAATAAACACCACAAGTTAGAGCTCAGATCGTTGCATCCCCATCATAGTTGAGACAGGAGATGAAGGGTTGGCACAATTGTCATTGTGGGTATGGTATGGCTCCCTGTAGTCTGAAGTACGACTATAATTTATCATTTCTTTTGAAAGCGAGCAAACCTGACACAGTTGATGTTCCTGATGTGTTTTTTTCTTTTATAAACGTACTACATTTTATTACTACTACTACTAGCAGCTCACTTAGTGGCTGTTATTACTCATCATCGGATTCGGTGTTGTGGACTTTAAGATTTGACTCTTAGCATGGTATAGGCATTACCTCTGGAGGAGCTGTTGTGCTGTACTTACACAGCAACAACTCTTTTATAAGAGTCATTTTTTTACCCTTTTTTTGCTCCATTTTCCTTTTTGTAAGTTATTTTTGTAATATTTCACTGCAGATCGAAGCACTCTACTTCTCACCATTTTCCCCATTTGTTCAAGTACACTGTTAGATGCTGTCATCCAGCAACTGTTCTACTGTAAAAGATAAATAGATTCCACTTTTTTGTTTGTTCCTTTTTGAAAAGCCCATTTATGTGAAAGGGGTATGGTGAAGTCTGAGGACAGGGGAGAGAGGAGCAAGAGTTTTAAATGGATTTTTTTTTAACAATCCAGTCACACCTGGATGCATTAAGTGAAAGGACGAGATGACGCATAATAATGGTTTTAGAAACACTACAATCAGATGTTTAAAGAAAGTACTCAGGCATACAGATTTAGCTTTTGCAGACCGCTTGTATTTTACTGCTTGCAGCCGTAGCCACCAGGACCACCTTTAAGTAACTCTTTTTTTTTTCTTTTAGTAAGAGAGATTAGCCCCTCTCTCTCGCTCCATTTTCAGCAGACAGTGCAGACAAAATAATGGTCTCTTAAGTAGCTGTTTGAAAGATTCGACTTTTATGTTACAGTAGACCTGTTCACTTGCATCACCAGCAGAGAGAACGACTGGGCTGCAGTCACTGTTGCAGCATGAGACTGAAAGGAAGAAAGAGGAACAGTAATGCGGACGCAAATTTGAGTGAACAGAGCCGAGGGAGGCATGACAGACGTTTTCAGGCCAAGCATGGACAGGCACAGCAATGGGAAGTCATAAAATTATACCCATATGATCACACATCATTTCATTTTTATTAATTTTTTTTAACCAATCCTTTGTTGCTACATATTTTAATATTTGCCCCCACATGAAGAGTTATTGCTCTGTCTACTATACCTATTCCGGCCACAGACTGTATGCGTGACATGGTGTTCTTGTATTGACATTGCCTCATTAAACTTATCCTATTATTTCTGTAATTTTTTCATCTGTAGTTTGCACTTGTGCTTTTCCTGAACAAAATCTGTCTTGACAAAAAACAGCTTATGTCTGCCTACCTGCAACATTACTTTCAGTCTTAGGGCCCTCAATCTGTTCCTCCTCATTTGGGCATGCCAGCATATTTCAAATAGTTTTCTGATGTCTGTTTTGGTCAGTTAAGTCCAAGACTCTTATTGTCCCAATGGATTTTAAACTTTTTCATTTAAGAGAAAATCCTTTAGTATTAATAGTAGTGGCTTGGTCAAGGCTCCACCCCCCCCAGAGATCATCAAAAGAAGGATGTGTTCATTACTCATGCAGCACAAAGCTAATACTCTGTGTTTCAAGTCGGATGAATACTTTAAAAGCCTATAAGCGGGACACTATACCCATACAGATTTCTCTCTGTTTTGTTCAGTATTTGCCAATCGGTTTACAAGCCTTACATGTGTGTTGTTGTGATTTTTACCAAAGTTGCTTTTATCCTCTGGTACTATGTCTGTGTGTATGCTAGCAAAGATAGTGTTGTAACCGCCACTATCCATTTCCTATTGTAATGTCATGTGTATGTGGTTGAGAAAGGGTTTCATGTAGCTTAAGTGGCAGGCCAGTGTGTTCCCCAGTGGGAGTGATCTAACAAAGACCGGTTCATTCAATATCTTCTGAAAAGCCTTGAATTGAATTCTCTCAATCTCCCTGTCTATGTGTGTTTCTCAGTGGACATGTATTCAGAGACACAACATTTATACATGGCTCTTCATTAGGGACTGATGGCTTTTCATCTCATGCCTCGCTATGCAGTAGTTCCCTCAAACATTCTCATTGTCTTTGTCCTCACTGCTTTCTTCCACTGATAAATTAACAACCCGACTCTGACCATTTATTCCCCATTAAAGTAGATGGTGACCATAGAAAACACATTAATATGATGATGATGATGATGATGATGATGATGATTATTATTATTATTATTATTATTATTATTATTATTATTGAAGACTTTTTCTTAGAGTTGGTAGAGAGACTCCTTATATATGACATTTTTTGACAAGAGCAAGATCCTTTTTGTTTAACCAGAAACAGTCGCTAGATCACTCTTGCAGACTCCATCGACAAAAACAGTAATCTTACCTTGCAGAATATGGGAGTTTTTGGTCTACCACTGTCTTGGTTGGTTAGTTTGTTTGTGTCATTGTGTAAATTTGGTCTTTTAAAAGGTTAAAAACACTGAAGTCACACAATTCAGTAAAGACAAACTGATTGAGGCAGTGGTAGACCAGAGAAAAAGTAATTACTGTTTTTGTCAAGGGAGTCTGGAGCAGTGCAATGCAGTGACTGTTTTGGTTAAACAAGAAAGGATTTTACTTAAAAAAAGGTCTATCTCTGTAGGGATCCTTTCCATAATGTTGTTTCAGCACTTACAATACCAAACTGAGTATGTCAGTGGCAAAACCAAGCAAAATTAGTGGACATACTTTTAGGATTACGATGCAGCTCTGTCTCGCTGCTGCCGACTGCAGCAATTTCAAAAAACAGTTGTCACAATTAGTCACATAGACACAAAACCATGGGATAGAGGGCTCAGGGTGAAAGGTGTGGGGTTTGACAACAAAAATTAGTTGAACTTTGACCTGAGCTGTGCTGACCTTTGGGGGAGCAAGCCAATCATTGTTGCTGATTGATGTTTTAACTGAAAGATTGACAAATGTATGCAGATGTAAACACCAACTTTTTTTTTTTTTTTTTTTTTTTACAAAAACACTGAGTCTCTTAAGAACCTTGTTTTTCCGCTGTTTTGTAAACGTGCCTCAACTCGATGATAATGACATCATCAGGGTTAATCCACAAGCTGAGTAGTACTTTGACCAATTGTTCTTATCATCCCCAAAGTCAAACCAGACCCCCCGGAGCGTGTGACAGCGACCCCTATCCGTTTCAACGCTCGGAGGCTGGAGGTTTCCTGGCACAGCCCTTCCACCTGGCCTGACATCGACAGCTTCCCGCTGAAATATTTCCTTCGATACCGGCCGCTCATCAGAGAGCAGTGGCAGCATGTGAGTAGCGCTGTGTTTGTCTGTGTGTGTGAGAGAGAAACAGAAAGTTCATACAACCCTACAGACATTTAAGTTGTGTTGATATTTCACGGTTTCATCCAGTGGAGTCAACAAAACCACAAGCATGAGTTTCACAAGCACGAGTTTCACGAACTCCAGAGATACGTGAACACAGAGACATCAATCATGCATAGTTAAAAGGAACTTCTCAATTGTGAGTTGAAAGTTTCTCCAGGAAGAAATCTGACGGACACATGTAAAGACTATCCTATAAGCCAAGAATTAAAGGAGTTATATATTGCGTATAGGAGTATTTGTCCATATACATCTCCATTACTAAAAACTGCAAGTCAACATTGAGAAACACCTGAGTAAAATTCATTATTTGGTATTTGAATCCATCTGTCCGTGTCATTTCTTTTCTGGTAGACCGGCCTTCCTCTGAATTGCAGATTGAGTTTCACCTCATTGCAAAAATATTTCTTAAAAGGAAATGGCAAATTTTCTAGAAGAATGTTACATTTCTTTTAACTGCGACCATGTTATTTTTTAAAAAAAGCAATCTTAGTTTTTTCAGTGAACTATTGAAATGAACCATACATTTATGATCAGCAGTATGACCCTAATTTGATTAACCATAGGGATATGTTTTAAGATAAAGTAGTGAACTGAGAACATTTAGCAGTTATAAGGAAAATGATCCACCCTGCATCTGCCTGAGTTAGATCTCTTGTCAGACGGACATAATCGCTCAGCGTCTTTGGTGTGTGTTACTGTATCTGACTATTTCTTGTGGGTTCAGTTCCCTTAGGGCTTCGTATAGTAAAAGCATATGTGTCCACTATAGGATTCCAGGGATGAAAGCAACTTCTACCAAGGTCTAACGTTGCAGCACTATTATCATGCACGTCAATGGTCTGCAGAGGTGTTGTTCCAAGAACTTGGGTTACGGACCCTCACATAGAAACACACACACACACACACACACACACAAATGAATTATAGACCGATACACATCCCCCCTCCCCGTCTTTCTCTCACTCTTTCCACCCCTGTATGCATGCAAGTGTCTGTCTCTGTCATTACCTTGCTCTACATCAATATTTCCATCTTTTTTCCTACAGTTCCATCTCTGTTCTCCTATGTCGTTTCTTTTACTTATCACAGCAGTTCACTCTCTTCTTTAAACCACTGCGGATAAGTTGACTTGATGGTATTTCTGTACAGTATTATACCTAACAAAGCTGAACTAAAAATGTATATGCAACTGAGTAACCCCACAAGACATCCTTGATTTTTATTCCATAATTAGGCTGCTTTCAGGCCCTTCACAGCGATGAACTGAGGGCTTATTGTTTGCAATTGATCAGCAGAAAATGAATTACGGCAATTAAAATAATTTTAATGTTTCAAGTGATTTATCAAGTACAAGAATTTGCTGGTTGCTGCTCAGTTTCAGACTAAATGACTAATGGACTGGGGAAAAAACAAGCAATAGAACAAAAGACAAAGTCGAGCTAAATTGAGTAATTAAAAAGTTGATGACAAACATACATGTTTATACAGTCACCACAGTTACCTAGTTGTACATATGTGTTGCATCTATGCACAAACCTTGTATTGTCTACACACATGCACATCCAAACTCTCTTTCTACCTATATCTCTCTGTCAGTCACACACACACACACACACACACACACACACACACACACACAACACACACACACACAAAGCAGATGGAATGAAGGAAATTATAATAACGCCTCAGATCTTTGTGGTATAAATCAATTATTAAACCTGACAGACACTCTCAGTTTCCCTTCTCGCCCCCACCACTAATCAATCAATATGTGAACTGGTGCATAACGTGAAAGGTGGGAAACCTTAAGTCAATATTTGGATTGGGTGAGAACACATCATTTGAAAATTACATAAATAGGGTTGATGACAGCTGAAAACTGCAGGGTTTTCCGTTTTTGCGGTGTTCTTTGATGAATGTCTCCAGGGTCATGGTTTTAATTTCTGTAGCAATAAGTGTGGTTTTCAGAAAGGGGGATTCTGAACCTGTCACCTCTGGACTTTCTGGTTGCACTTCTGCCCCTTTTATTAGGTGTGGGCTAACAGTGTTGGCAGTGTTCTCAATCCTACAAAAAATGTGCAGTCTGGATAATAGACATTTTTGCATATGGAATTTGTACCTGTATTGTGTGTATAATTTATTGGGAATCAATTGATCGATGCATCTAATCTGGCATTGTGCTTATTGACATCTGTTTCCTCGCTTGGAATGAAGCCCATCAGATCTTTGAAGGCGGGATTAAAGTGCATATTATATTTTCCACATCTGCATAGCTGCAAGGATCTGAGATGTACATTTGCCCTTATCCGTGAGGGTCCTAAATTCATTACCACGCAGAAAAACATGTATAATCTTCTCCAGGCACAGCTCAGCAGACACCAGGTGCAGTACAAACAGCACTTCATGTCTTTCCGCACTCGTATTGAAGTATATCCAGGGATGAGGAGGCCACCTCTCAGCGCCAAACAAAACAAAAATAGCAACGTGTGGATGAGATGAGTTTACTTAGTCTACCTCATTAGCCCTCTTCTTAAGACTGCCTGGCCATGTACAAACTGTTTGATAGACAATGTTAAGAAGTCCAGTATCTTCAGGTACATTCCAGTATAGCTCTCTTTCACCTTCAGATTGAGCAGAGATCGAATATATGACAACACCTATGTAGGGCCATTAAATTGACATATTCCTTTGATTAGCCTTTAATTAACTGTGCCAAACCACTGCTTCTGCAGCTTCTGTGTCAAGTAAAATTTCATCAGTGGCACAGGTACATCAGTCTTAACTCACCAGTTTGGGCAAACTCAAATTGGATAACATGAGCATATCAGACTGTCAAAGTGAAAACAAAATGATTATCTGACTCAGAATTTCTTTCTTGTAGACTCGATTTAATGCTTCAAAAACTCAGAAACGCTTTAAAATACATTTTGTCCATAAACTATATGTCCAATAAACATTCTAAACATGTTAACCAGTCTTCCCCTCTTGAATAACTGAAGAAAGCCAGTGTATCGTTGCCTGTACAGTCTTCATATGGGCATATACTGCTGTTGTTATGAGCAGGTGACATCGGCACTGTTAATAGAACCATATCTGTTGGTTATGGCAGCTCGTCACTGGCAGTGCTGCTTTTCTGCACATGTAGCCTGTTTATAAGAGCAGTCTTCAGTAGTTAGAAAACGTTACGTTAAAGCCACTCTCTCCCGACGAATCCAAGCATCAGTGCCGGAGTTTCTCTCTGTAAGTTTCACGTTGCTGTGAGCAGACGCTTCAATAAATCAGATGTAGAAGTGTTCGCAGTTGAAAGCTTTTTGCTGATCGCACAGAGTTTCCAATAGACGACAATGTTCTTAGAATGTGATACAATAATCGCAGTAGCTACTTACAGCTGTGGAAAGAACGCCTAACAAGGGAGACCTTGTTGTTCATGTCTTCTGTCAGCGGACATGAACAACAGATGGTCCGGTTCTACTGAGCTGTCGCACAGTTGCGGATTCACGTAAAGGATGGTGCGTTCAGTAACAAGTAACGCAGCGTTACTTGCCTTAGTAACTGTAATAATATTACTAAAAGTAGTTACTCTACTAGTTACTGGGGAAAGTAATAACACTGATCACTGGCTACTTCCATTGTAGCTGCTCACAGCTGAATATACTGTATATTTCATGTTTAAGGATTGACTAGAGTATTAGACTGTCGTTGAAAACTTTTGGATTTAAAACTATCAAGCCGTGACATAAATCATTAAGTGGAGTTTAATGAGGTTGCCAAAATAAGAAACACTGTTTATTGACCCTGTATATACTTCATTAATTATAGCCTCAGAGGTTGAATACTAATTTAAGTGGTTAGCATTGCTCAGGAATGTACCTTTTATTGTGGTTAGACTGCAGAGCCTGCTGAGAATGGCTTTCATATGTAACATTTTGCATGTGTTTTGATACAGAAATGAAAGTGGCGGTGTGATCAGACTGATCTTTAGAGGAAACCATCCATCCTGAAGGGATGACTGGCCCAGATACTTAGGTGATGAAGATTCAGACATTGATGAAGATTCATACAGAAAGAGGAAAATTAGGAAACTTTTTTAAAGTAGAGCGGAATGGAGTGCATCGGAGATGGAGAAACACGTTAATGGATAGCAGACTGGTAGAAGCATTCAGCACATGCATAGCTTCACAAGAGCATTTGGACTCACCAGGAAGGGAGTGAGAAAGATGATCGAAATGTTGACTCATACAAATTCCAGGTTGGTGACGAAGAATGGGAACGAGGGGGTGAGGGTTGTATTTGAAAAACATGTAGTGTTAAATAAAGTGTCTTTCTCTTGTGTGTTGGTGGTGATGGTGGACGAGAGAGATATGGAGAGAAAAAGAGAAAATGTCATTTGGAAATGAGTATTATTAAGCAACATTAGCCTGAAATAGACGGCTACATGGATGAAAGCATGAGAGAAGAGAAGAAAAGAGAGCACTAGAGGCTACTTTGAAAGTGAAGTTTTATAGGCTATCGGTTACAAGGTGTTTCAAGTGAAGGGAAGATAGATGACTGGTTCAAGGGAAGAAAGACAAAAACTTCTGAAATATATTAAAACAAGAAATAGTTAGAAATCAAGAGAGGGAGAGACTTGAGACATTTGACTATGAGAGAAGCACAACAGAGATTTTAACCTGTAAGTAACTGACATGATTTCACATTGAGTCTCTGACTGTTTTGCAAATTGACATATTGTGAGGCAGAGACACAAAAACATCCAGACTTAATGTGAAATGTGATTTTGTGTCCTTAAAGCACCAAATTTGATCAGATAAAAGAAAGAAAGCGATTAACATTGACATGGGCATTGTGTATTTGTAAATAAGGTACACCAGCACCTCTTCTTTTCAATATATTGTTTCCAGATGTGCATTGTTGAATTGGTTCCTACTTTTTGTATTGGTGCCTGGTATGGTATTTTTAGACTCGACATCGGCATCTTGACACACACCACTGCTTGTTGACATCTACTAATCATGATACACCAATGTGCCTCTTGCATCGAACATACAAGCTGCTCAGTGATTTTCTGACAACACCAGAGTTCCCTCCCATCGTCCGTCCAGTGCGCTAACCAACTAACCAGCTGTCACTCTGAATGGACTGGTTGGTCTGAAACGCCAACATAGATATTCCCTGAGCTGACTGGTGTGTGTGTGTGTGTGTGTGTGTGTGCGTGCGCGTATTGTGTGTGTGACGTGGCACGTGCCACAATAAACTAACCTTACTACATGTCTTTTTGTTGTGTGTTTTCCCTGTATGCCAAAGTGGCGGATACTATTTTACCTGCCACTGCCAACAATTCACCAGCATGTGGCAGACCCGTGCTAATTTCAGAACCTGCCGGCCACCATACCATGACTACTTCTGTTTTTAGTCTGGTGCGTCCTACAGGCTTCAATTGAAGCAAATTAAATGATGCAACACATTGTGCTCTCAAGTGAAAAATAATATAGAGGCAAATTTGGTCCTTGACTAACCTGATCATCCCCTCTAAAGATGATAAAGCCTTTCCTTTAGGATGCAGCTTAGTCTAAAACATTACATAGTGTGCCAGTATCCTGACATTCTTCTTCCCAGGGAATCTCTGCATGATACTTTGAGCTTCACATTGTGCCTGTGTCATAGAGACGCAAAAGAATCGGCACATGAAAACACATCTGTATGGCTGTAAATGATCGGTAAATTATTGTTTCCCATGGCCTTGTGCTGTTTCCATCCCACCCTCATGCTCCCTTCACTGAGACGTGAACTCAAAACTCTCACTGCAATTAAAGCAATGGTCCAGTAACTGTGATAAGAACAATTTCACATTGCTCAATATTCTTTCCATGGTATGAAACTGCATCTGCTAGGCTGTAATCGCCCTTTGGGAATGACGCTGAACTCCCCCTCGAATGAAAACACACGCATTTTTCCATGCAGACACTCTCGTGCACGGAAACCCCCATAAACAGACAGCAATTAGCGCACACACGTGCACATGCATATACACTCTTAAACGCTGGTACGCACAAACATGCTCACACGCATACCGATTCTTGTGATCCTAATTACAAAGATTAATATACATCTATCCAGTGCAAGTGTGTACATGTGGAAACAGATATTATCCATTTAACAGACATTTAACACACAAATGCACAAATAGCACACTACAATCACTCTCCATCTCATCAAGTCCTGACCAAAAGTCAGCTGGAAACTCTCAACAGGGAAACAGTGTGCCTGAGCAGGAAGACAATTTCAACCTGTTTCTTTCTTGTTTTTAGGATACTAGCACTAATTTGTGGGAATTTAGTGATTTGTATTTGCACATGTACTGAAATAATCTCTGTACGCTGGAAGAAGTTTAAGTCGTTATATCGGTTTATCAGCTAAAAATGACTTGAGGAGAGTGTAGGGGCTTACTTGAAATGCATTCACAGTACCTCACTGTATATGTATGATATAAAATGGCAGACTGTACAAATACGATAGGAGGCAGAAAAGTACAAACGTTGAAATATTCATGATGTAAGAGACATGAGAAGAGAAACAGATAAGGGAGGTGGACTTCTTCCTTTAATCTGCGGCCGTTTGGCCAACCCAGTTTAGCCTTTCATTAATTTATTTATCCCACATTTTATTCTCCGCTGTCCTTCTGTCTGACATCCGTCATCCCCCCTCTCCCATCCGCCTCACTCATTCTCCTCCACCTCATCTTCTTTCCCTCTTTTCTTGTATCCCTCTTTCCTTGTTCTCTCCCCTCGCGTTGTCTTTCCTTCATTAGTATTCCTACAATTTACTATCACTCTTGTCTTCTACCACCAACGCACTGTATGTCTCTCTCTGTGCATGGTCTCTGTATGTTTGCCAGAAGTCACTCTCATCCCGCAAGCACTTAGACGAATCAGTAGTGAGCTATGAGCTGTGTGTGTGTGTGTGTGTTGTGTGTGTGTGCGTGAGTGAGGTGTGAGATGCTCAATAGATTTACATAGATATACTGTTTGTATGTGACTGTGCATGTGAGTGTGAAATTTTCCGTGTGTGCTCCTTTTGTTTGTCTGAGTTTTCGTTGTTGTGTGAGTGGTTTTGAGTGACACCATTATCATGGCAAAGGAAAAGCATAAGGCTGACACTGAACAAGGGGTTATGCAACTCAGTCTGACATTGAATGTCATGAAAGCTACACAGTGCCTTTGATTCGCTCCTTTTCACACACACCCCACGTCTCCTTACTAGTCCTACCTCCTTGTTTCCATTTCACCTCCTTATGCCACTCTGCCACTAGACACCACTTTTCCCTCTCTCAGCAATCCATGGTTTTGCCATCACCCATCCATCCTTCCATCCATGCATTAAGCCGGCTATCTAACCATCCGTCCCTCCAGCCACCCATTTATATCTATGGGCGCACATGATAAATGTTTAGACCTTGTTTGGGGAAAACATCCCATCTAAAGGACACTGCCTCAGACAGATCATTTATCAAACCCAATCCTTCTAACACACACACACACACACACACAGAGGACAGATTCAATCCTGTCAAATATGAAAGTCATCATCATTTAGCTCTGCTGTCAAAATACATTAATTTTGAATAGTATTATTTACATTTACACAAACACACAGAGATACATTCTGAAGATCTGTTAGGGGCTTACACTGTGCAGTGTGTTGGCTTTTTTTCATTTCTGACTGAATCTAATAAGTATAAAAATATAGAGTACATCCTTTTATATAAATCAGATTTTTGTTCTCATTCTATTAGCCATAAGGGAAGTAAAAACAAAACCTTCAAGAGAATACAAAAAAAGGGTAAAGACAATAAAAGAAAATATAAAAAGACAGACAGAGACAGAAAACAAGACCTAAATGGCAGGAGCTGCTCTTTCTGTTAAACACTAATATATAAATAGGTCTCATATATATCACCCATCAAAGAAAATGTGTGTTCCCGAGATTTCAGTTGGGATTTTTCATTGTTTTCTATGTGTTGTGCTTTGAAGGTTTCACTGTGGAGAGGTGAATGAAGATGAATGGTGCCACTGCCCTCTCCTCTGCCTCTATTGATTTCTATATCACTATGTCAATCCTTGGGCTGTCATACATACTCTCTAATCTGCCCTGAGATGTCAGGACACACAGATACACTGTATGGACCTCATCTTGGGGGCTTGTGTCTCATGGCCAATAAAGTTTTGATAGAATGAACATCGCACTCACCATATAAAACATGGAAGTCACCAAAGCTTGAACGTGAACACAGCAAGGTTTTAAAAATAGTCCCAGCAAGCATAACCATGGCGTGTTGAATTGCTAATTTAAGCAAGTTTCAATCATCTGCAAGTTGCTTTTACTTGTACTTGAACTATACCATCATAAACCTGCCTGGATGGGCAAAATGTACTGGTTGTCCTCTTAGGAAAAATTGTCAGTATAGGTCGTCTTTAAAATGTTCAAATAGCATCCAAATGTTTGCCTTTTTGAGGCATTTTGGAAAAATTTGTAAAAACTTTTTTGCTCAAAAAGGCAACAACTTCTGATGAGTAGTGCCAGCTGCCATTGGGCAGCACCGCTCTCTTTGGAGAAGTGTGGTTCAGCTGGTGTACAGCGGTTTCACCACTCATCATGTTCTGTCAGCTTAATCATGGATCGTTTTGTGGGCAGCAACAAGGCGGGGAGGGGGGGGGGGATATTAAAAAATGTCCATCTGGTGATTTGAGTGAGAGACGGGTGATTCAATTTGAGGCTTTCTGACAAATGATTCACATAAGCAGGCAGCTGAGTGTTGAGCAGAAATAACTATTGTGAACTTGCTGAGCAGCAGTGTGACTATTATACAGTGCTCAGTTTGCTGTAGCTTGCTGTTCTCACTGGATTTCATCTTCTTTCATTTCTCCAGCTTTGTCAGAATTGACAACCTATTTCACTGTAGCATCTATAACAATTAATGCTGTTTGTCATTTGTCTTGTGGATTTGATTATCTGACAAGCCAGCACACAATTTAACAGCCACTTAGAAGTCCTGGATGTCAGTCTTTGCTGTATATTCAAAGCTTTAAAAGTTAGTCCACATTTAATCAGTTGATCCAAATACAATCTCTACGTCAAATTACAGACTAATGTATAATCATTGTATACAGCCAAGCAAATAACTTTTTTTTCTTTTAAACAACATTGCCAGAGCTAAATTATTGTAAAATGATGCATTGGCAGGTTGACAGTATCTCAGATCGAGTCATGGTAGGGGGTAGAGCTTGTCGTTGAACCCTAGTTCCTCCTAACTGCATGTTAAAGTGTCATCCATTGCATTATCTATACCCACTTATCCTGTGCAGGGTCATTGAGGGATTGAGGACTATCTTTACGCACACTGAGTGAGAAGCAGAGTAAAGGCTACAGGTACAGAATTTTAGGGGTTTTTTTTACCCAGTGAACTGTTAGAAGTGGCTGAATGAAAGGGATATTAGATAACATGGTATATTAAGTTTTGTTTAAAATAAAGTAAAATAAGCTTCATTTTTTCATGTATCTCCAGAAAGAGCTGAGAAAAACATGTTGGAACATGACAAGAACTGTTTTACAGCTCAGGAAGAAGAATTCAGATTAAAATTTTATCTCTCATGACATGTTCATGTTTGACTTTTTTGATATGCCAGCATGACAGCCTAAACAACCACCAGAGTTAATGTGGAGACACCTCCGCTGCTGTGTTGTTGAAGCTACCGCAAGATTTTTAAGGGCGCAAGGTCTAGTTCGGGATTTTCGATTGGCTGGAGGGTTTAGCTTCCTTTTACAGTAATTGCTGCTGTGGCGATTTGGGCTTCACAGAGGGAAATACTGTCTGAGAAATTACCCCTGGATTTGGCGTTTCTGTGCATGCGTGCATGTGTGTGTGTGAGTGTGTTCTCAAATGGGAGGAATGTGCGGCGGAAAAATGGGAGCTGTCAGTCAACCTAATGAGACCAACCTTCTCAGTGCGCAACACACACACATACACACAGAGAGCGCCATCAGGCCAGTGGAAGTGCCATATAATTGGGTTTCCTTTCCAGGACAACAGACATGCTCACTGGATTAGATCTGACCATCGACGCCAATTCTGTCTATGTCTCCCTCTCTCTGCTTTTCCTTCTCTCTTTTGCTTTCTCTGACTGTCTTTTTTTTGCATCTCTCTGCTTTTCTTTTTTTCTCAGCCTCTTCGTTTTTCCCTCTTCTAGTCTCCTTCTTAATATGTTTTTTCCTCAGTTCTCCCTACTGTTCTGCTTATCTCATTGTCCTTTCCACATCTCCCTACACATATGTGTCTTTTATATGATAACAAATATTATTCCTCTTATGCTAGTTATAATTAAATCATTTAACATAATTTTTTGGGACTTATTGAACCCCTACTGTGACCTGGATAATCAGTCAGCTGTGTCACTTGGAGTGCATTCCTTCCTTTTTACCTCCACAACATCACTGTCAATGTATGTTTATAGCAGATAGGATGAGAACTTTATTGATTCCAGTAGGAAAGTTATTTGAGGTTTTTGCAATAATAAACGTACAAGATAGAAAATGCTGCAAGCCAGATGAGGGGTGGAACTATTAAAGTAGGTACCAGACAAAGGTGTAAGGGGGTATGAGACAAAGAGAGAGAGAGGAAAGAAAAGAAAAAGGAAAAAAAAGATGTGTGAAAAGTAAAGGGTCACTTCTTTTTCTCCCAGTTCCTTATGCAATCCCTGAGGAATGTTCACATCTCCTCTCTCTGCCCCTCACATTGTCTGGATTTGTGTAGAGGCTCTTGGGGAGTGTGCGCGTGCGTGTGTGTGTATTCTAGCGCTAAGTGGTGTGTGTGTGTGTTTTTTTTCTTGTTGAATGTTCTATCTTGGCTATGCATCAGATTATTTTGAAATAACCCATTGTTATCACGTTGTACTGTCCATTTTGTAGAGTTTTTCACTATGTCAAATACAATATCCAGTAGGTTCTATAGTGTATGTTTCTCTTTGCAAAGCATACTGTCTCAGGTATTTTGTCAGTCATGACTTGATTTTTCAGTTAACATCTATGTTTATATCATAGACTGCATATAAGAAGTGGACGTAGTCATCGTGACATGGACTGCCATGTTGAAGCTTCGAGTTTGGCCGATAGGGCGTCGCCATGTTGTTTTTTTGCAACCAGCGGCACCAGACATGACCATATTTGGACGAGATGGTGGAGCTAATGGCCGTGTGGGGAGCTAGCTTGCTTAGCTAGGTGCATCTGTAATTTACGTTAACTGTCATTTTAAGAGGGCTGACCATTTTTGTCTAGTGAACAACAGTCTTAATACTAAATGTACTCACCAGAGAAAGTGAACAGCCAACTCCTATTCATTTTTTTCAACAGCACTGGTTTAATTTAATTTACACAGTGCCGTAAGTACGGAGTCACCCTGGCCTATTGACAGGTTGCCTTGGTAACGACTTGTCAATCATAGATAATCCCGCCCTGAAGCATACTTGCTTTATGGTCTATTTTCCTCTAAATGGGACCATAATTTACTAAATGAACATCAGGTTGTATTGAAGAAGACATGAAACTAGCAATACAGAACATAAACTCATTAGGAAAGTGTTTACTGAGGTAATCATTCAGCTGAGAAGTAGCCTCATTTTACTATTATTTCTAATGAAGCAGGACTTCTTTTTGCAACCAGAAGAGTCGCCACCTGCTGTCCAATTTGATAGAATGCAGGTTTAAGGGACTTCCACATTCACTGTCAGTTTGCTGACTGGAAGCTTCCCGCTTGGTTCATATGTACATAAAGCTGGTAGATATAAATGATGTTGTATAAAGATATATATAGTGCACAGTATATTGACTTTTATTTTCTATTTAAAGTTCACTGATGCAGAGATCTCTAGCTCTCTTGACCTTATTGTCATGGCTGACCTCCTACATATCCTTTGCTTGTACATGCCAAAAGACAGTCTATGGAAATTATAAGCTAGAAGTAGTTGAGGCAACATGACACTTCTTCACAAAATAACATCTGGAATACACTGAGCAGCACAGTTTGGAGAGAACATCTGTTGTGACTCCTTTGCACATATCAGAGTGGATATGGGATGAACACTCTTAATGGAGCCTTAGGGTGTTCACTATAAAATAATAAATTCTGAGGTAAAGAAATAGTGTAAAACATTTTAAAATAAACAATAATTTAAGAAAGAATTAAGCTCATTAGAAATGTTATTCTTACTTTCATACAGAGTTTTGTAGTTGTGTTAGTTTTTACTTCACTATAAAAAAATTATTTTAAAAAGTCTGTTTTTATTTCATGCCACTTTCCCTGACTTTGGTGTTTTCACCGCCCTCTCACCTTTCTGCCATTCCAGTCCCACCTGTCTCTTTATCTCAACAGCTGCTATGACAGTTAACCTGTTAGCACAGCAATGCCAAAGTAATTCTGAATTAACTATAAAGCTGCTGCTGTAAATAAATACAGCACGCAGAAACACTGGTATCTTCTTTTATTTATTGAGCTTAACGATGATACCACCTACCAAGCTGGCTAACTAGCTAGCCAGGTTGTGAGATTGGTTTATTACTCAGCATCAAAGTGATCAAGTTTTAGCATGGTTAGCTAACTCGTGTGGGCTAGAGTAATCACAGAGAAATACTATTTTTTTGCTAGCATTTGCTGCTGCCGTTAACACTGTCTATTCACTTTGAAATGAGAAAAAACTCTCAACACAGCCTTACTAGTTAGCTGGCTAGCATGGTAGCATGTGCAGCCTTGTTAAGCTAAATAAAGGGAGAGATATGGTTCTGTGTCTGTGTGTCCTACTGTGTTTAGTTAAAGCAGCAGCAGCAGCTAGATGGCTGATCAGAATTACTCTGGTAATGTTATTGCCCTAACTCAGAGCACCTTGCTAGCTAAATCTGATAGTAGTTGTTAAATCTTGAGCCAAGTGCAATGTTTATTCAACAGTTGCAGTCAAGGGCATAGAATTAGGTTTGGGCGGTAGGGACATGTCTGCGTCCCCCTCGCATAAAGACTCCTTTGCTTTGTTTGGGACTGTGTCTCTGCTCCAGGATGCTTCCCACTGAAGAAGGTGTGAGCTGCATTTAATCGGAAGTGGCACAGTTAACATTTATGTGGATTTGTGTTGACATTTAGTAAGTGTTTTCAGTTTGTTTTGGTTTTCCACCTCCAATGAAGAGTAGCGCACTTGTCTCATCCAGTAGAGTCCCAAACAGGGTTCTGTGTCTGTCAAACTGTCCGAAGGGAATATTACCACATCAGCAGAGCATTAACGCAATGCACAGCAGAGTATACGGCAGGAAGGTTTTTGAAAATGATAAACCTATGATGCCGTATGTTGATTTTCAATGTGCAGAAAGTTTTGAAAATGAGCATTTGTCGAAACACAGGAGCTAATTCATATATAATTGATGTGAAAAGGTGCCACATGCACATTTAAAGAGGTTACTTTCCCAAACCAAAGACACAAAAGAGGAGGGAAGACTAAATCATGACTCAGCAGGGATGATATTACATGAGAAAAGATGAGCCACAGGAGAATACATGTTTGAAAGCAATCCAGAATACTTGAGAGCCTTACTGAATTATATTCCATTATATTTTTATATTTTGAATTGTCACCTGCTGTTTCAATTTAGTGTTTCCCTTTATATAAAAAAATATTTCCACCAAAAATTGATGTAGAAAGGGCAGCAGAAACAAAATCGCAGAATACAGGAACTGAGGTGTTTAATACTCGCTTAAAATGTGTCCCCTCCAATGCTGAAATAAAACCCACTCGCTTAAGTTAAAACTCCAGCGTGTGTGTGTGTGTGTGTGTGTGTGTGTGTGTGTGTGTGTGTGTGTGTGTGTGTGTGTGTGTGTGTTTTACTGTAAAGCTGTCGAACTTTGGTTTAGGTATAAAGCAACAATGAATTAGCATTGTCATGCATGTTCAAAGGGGTTAGAAAATTCACGTATGTTGCTTGTCAGTACATCCCTGCAATAATAACCACAAGCAGGCATCTTGTGTTCAAACATTCATGCTCACATATGCTGTTTACAATGAACAGACATGTGGTGTTTATGGATGAAAAGAGGATATTTCCCCACTGTGAGGACATTTAGTGATCATTACTTTCAAAACAGAACCATTTTGTGGTCACCCCATTTGAGTAGAGTCTTTATTATTATCATTATCATATTATATCCTGGGTTTAGTTTATACAGTATATTTACATTGAGTCAATGGGACATGATTATGGTAAGGTAAATATTTGGGTGTTAGGGGTGGCAATGTGTTGTGTGTGTGTTTGGATGAGTCACACTTTTTATGAACACTGCAAAAGTCTTTTTTTCTTCTTTGCAGCTCTGAACAGTTTAGTATATAATATGTCAGTTCTGCAGACACGTGAAAAAATAAACACACACACACACAAACAGAGCAACAAGTAATATAGTACATCACTTCACTACCATTTACACAACAGGCAGGCTTGGTCTTGCATTGTGAATGATCTAACAGTGTTTTTTTTGGCAGCAATAGCAACACCCTCTCCAAAAAGCATCTCCTCCTTCCATCTATCTATCTATCTATCTATCTCTCCTCTTTGCTCCCACGTTCTCTGTACCCCTTCCATCCCTCTAGTACGTGATATTAAGTGCTGCTTTCGCTGCACCCTGTTTAGCCACTTGGCAACGCAGCAGCACATCCATCTCTCTGGAAATGTTTATCTGCAAGCTGTTTACTCCATACACTCCTCCACACACACTCACATACATGTGTGCATGCACACACACACACACACACACACACACAAGCACCAGTTCCAGTTTAGCCATACAAACAACAATGCAACAGACAAGTACTGACATGAGTGTAAACAAACTTTTCCAACATGTTTTACGTGTTTTCTTTTTTACATTCATATAAAATCCAAGCAAATACACACACTGAAACAAACACAAAATAGGAAGGCATATGCACAGATTTCCATGAATATACAGAATCAAACAAATGTATGTGTATGACTGAACTTTCACACGCTTTCACACCATAGACATTAGTATGCAAACACACACACACACAAGAACACCCACATACACACTGGAGTGAGGAAGAAATGCTGATAGAAGCTGTGCTTGGATACGCTGGTTGGACTACATATAAACAGTGGAAGATTTTGCCTCAAAGGCTGCACAAACGTCTGTTAACACACACTTACACACTATATATATATATACACTAAAGTATATCCACACACTCAACACGAACATGGAACACGCACACATGCTCGGGAAGACATTGTTGCTGCATTCCACTAATGAAATTAAGCTTGTAAATGTAGCGTTCGGCTAGGCAGATAAAGCCTGAATTTCCTTCCAAACACAGGGAAAGGGGGAAAGAGACAAAGACTTAGAGCAGATAGAGAGAGGCTGTGAAGATCAAGGCAAAGTTGAAAACAGAGGGGTCAACTTTACAGAGAGGCTGAGCAGGGAGAGAGAGATTACAGGAAGACAGAGGAAGCTGGGGATGTACGAGGGGGTTATTTGTCAGATCAGCTCCGGATTTGCACATCCGGAAGAACTAAAAGGGAAACTCCATTTGGAGGTTTGGTTACAGCTGGTGGTTGGCAAAGATTATATGGTGGTGTGAGGGGTTTTTGATCAAATCACAAGACTGTTGTGAACAGCCCTGGAGATCTCAAGAATGTTTATTTATTGTGAGGACATCCATCCATCCACCGCTTATCCTGCGCACATGGTCGTGTGGAATATGTGGACAATTCTGTTTTATTCCAATATAGGTCTTATTTTTTGTAGTTTTGGCTTTCATGTCCATCGGCAATACCTAATTCTCAAGAGAAATCAAAGATGAACAGGAAAAGTATTGTTCAAAAAAATCAGTTGTACATTCCTGCTTCAACATTGACTTACTGTGCTTGTGTAGCGTGTTTGTTTGTTTACTGGGGGTTATTAAGGACATTATAGGAGCTTTCTCTCACTTTCTCAGTTTCCTTGGGTCCTTGGGTTTGTGAAAGGCGCTATATAAGTCAAAGTTATTAATATTATTATTATTATTATTTTTACTTATAAGCAGTTTTGGAAATCTGGCTAAACTGTCGGCTTGTTTACAACCTGCTTGATCATCTGACCGCTCGTTTCTTGCCGTGTTGCACTGTTCTTAGATCTCAGCAATTAACTTTGTGGGCACAGCATTATCATAACTAACAGAAACAAGGGCCTAAGCCCCCCCAAAAAAGTCTTGAGTCGTGTGGAGGTTGTAAAATTGGCTGTATCCTATGAGCTGATAGTAGACAAAAGACAATGACATATGAGAAGAACAAATGTCAAGTCTCAGGCTACTGGGAAAAAAAGTTAATACAAATGATGTTATCCACTCCTTTTAAAACTTGGGGAACCTCTGAACCTCCAGATACTCAAAGGAATACAGTAAAAGCTGCCAACTGAGCTACCACTGATGGTTCTTTTCTTATAAAGCCCTGTTGGCCCACATCACTCCAGCTTAAAGGCTTTTAACTACAGTATACACAACCATGTTTTTTCTGTTCACAGTATATCAGCGCAGGTTGCATTTGTGTGCATAGTGACATGCTCACAATGAACTCAGATCAGTCTATGACTTAGTAAGAGTTATTAGGATAATGTCAGATAAATTGTCTCACCTGCACCAACCATTTGAGATTTTCAAGAACACTATCAATCAAAAAGAAAAGAGTACTGTCTGTCTGTCATTCTGTTGTGTTTGAAAACTTATTAGCAAAGGTGAAATGTAGTAAATACACTGCTTAATACCAAATTTGAGAAAACAGTGTATGATGTATTGTATAGCCAACACAAATAAATAAACTACTTGTTATGTTAGTACAGTAAATTATTTCCAATAATCAGCCTAAATCACCTAGATGTATGTGTGTATGTGTGTTGTGTGTGTGTGTGTGTGTGTGTGTGTGTGTGTGTGTGTGTGTGTGTGTGTGTGGTAGATTGCATAAGGCACTAGGCATGTCACTAAATCATTTAAGTTGACTTCAGGACTAGAAAAGGCAGCACGTTCGTTCTCTCTATTTTTCCCCTCAGTCTGTCAGACACAGGCCAAAGGCAAACAAACACACGGTCACACATACACACACACACACACACACACACACACACACACACACACACCACTAACCGTAAATTACAGAGCAGCAGCAAATCATTCTCTCAGCCAGTGACTCAAACATTTAGTTCATTCTCTGTTGCGCTCTGAAAATTAAAGTGTGCACAAAAAGCTTTCAAATGTTGGCATGCATTATATTGTGTTATAAAATTATGTGGCATTGATTCCAAAGCTTTCTGGTATAATCATCAATTACACTTCTGGTATTTTGCATGTGTGTCTCAGTGTTGGTATGTGTGGAGTGGGGAGGCTGCAGGGACACTGTGGTTCAATCAATTCAACAGTGAAATGTAAAACACTCTGAGGATAAAGCAACAAATTTGACCTATGCACAAAATAATAATAAAAGGTGACCTGTAAATAAATTAACACTAAATAAAAAATTCTACTCTGTATCAGAATATACCCACCATAAAACATTAAAGACTCAGGCTAGTGTGCTATACTGAGTACATCATTTATGGGTAGAAGGGTAGGACTCTCAGACCAAAAGTTGACACAGGACCTCACAACTGGCTTTTCTAGCTGGGAAGATGTTCCAAGAACGTTGGAAGATGTCATAGTGCTAGGACCACAGAATCCATTCAGATAGCTTCAAAAATGCATTCATTCCTAAAGCCTGATTTATACTTCTATATCGACTCAACGGACCATAAGAATTGTGATTGGTCAGCTGGGTGATCCCAGCTCCCGACTAATGCTCCGTGCTTTGAAGTAAAATTTACAAGCAGCCAATCCAATGGCTGTAACATGATGGATCAATATATCTGAGCATCACAACCCACACGAAATGACTCGTTTCACTTGACTGACAATGTGATCCATTCGGTCAATAACATTTTAAAAGTCTATAACAGCCACATGTATATAATTTTACCCCCAAATAAGGTAGCTATGTTAATTCCAAGAATAAAATAGACTTCCCTTTTAAGTTATCTTAGTGTAACTCAATTCATTTTACTCAAGTGTGCTGTTCCCTGATCCAAACTGACCACCTGCTCTCTTTTATTGGATGTTTTTAGGTGGAGCTGTCTGACAGCACCTCCCACATTATCACGGATGCCTATGCTGGGAAGGAATACATCATCCAGGTAACATTTCCTGTCTTGCCATTTCTACCTGACTTACAGTTTAAGACTCAGTGCAATCAGTGTCTAATTCTGTATTATCTACAAAAGCATTCACAAAAAAATTATATGGTTAAACTGCAGCCTCAAAACTGGGAAACAAAGAGTTAAACATAAAACTTTTTCCAAAACCACCAAAATCAACAGCTCCACTTGTAAAGGGTTTCCTTTCCACCAAGTTATCAAAGTTTATCTGATGAACTAAAAATCTAAAATAAAAATGCCTTTTGATTTCATATTAGCTTACCAACATATTTTCCTAGCATGGTAAAACATGGATGAATATATAATGCATCTAATTTACTGACTTCTTTCTACTGTTCATCAGGTGGCTGCCAAGGACACAGAGATTGGAACATGGAGTGACTGGAGTGTTGCTGTCCACGCTACACCCTGGATTGAAGATCCTCTGCCGATCACTTCCACAACTGAAGTTGACTTTCCTACCGGTAGGTTCCAGCCTCACTTAGAGCCTGTTGCTTTTATTCTTCTGTAAAAGTCTATTTCAGAGTTGGGGACTTAAGTCAGCAATGCATAGGTTTAAAATTTAGATTCAAAATCGATGCAAAGAAAGTCATCATTGTTTGAACCTGTGCTGTCTGAGCTGTATTCAGATTTCCAAAAACACCATCAACTCCACAGCGGTTTCTCTTGTGTTAAGCTATCTGGGATTGCGGTTTTCCAATGCATGGCACACCCACGTTTAAACAAATACCCTCCTTCTGTCATAAAATACATACAAAAATGTCTGACTGTCTTTTGATGCTTTCCTCAATTATTTCACATTCATGACACAGCACCCAAGCGGTTTTGGGCCTCACCACCTAACCCCTATAATTGCAGGGAAAACACTGTTATGACCTCAGCATCATTGCAGATGGGATTATAAATGTTTGCCTTTTAGGTCTGTGTGTCAAACTGCACTAATTAGCTTATCTCAATCAGTTGTGTGTTCCCCACTGCAATTAAAAGTTGCCATGGTGATGGCAGGGTTGGAAATTAACTTTTTTTGTCTATCTGCCACTTTGGCTGGTTGATTCCAAAATCTGCCAGCCACTCAATGTTTTAACCAGCAGTATGTGACTGCATGTGAAAAGTAATAAAACAAGATTTACAATATTTAAGCAATAGGCTTTTTTAAGGTTTTGTTTAGAAGGTTATGTAATCGCTGTTCCTACGGTGGCAAGTTACAAGTTAGACTAACTTTACGATAGTTTAATTATGTTAGGAATGTTACACAACTGTTAGCCGACAGCACAATTTGCACCCATCAAATGTGGGTGATTTTGTGTGGTGGCAGTTGCTAATTTCCAACCCAGGTGATGGTAACTGCGTTGTGATTCCTGGCTCTGTTGCTCTAAGTTAATTTCATAGAGATTTTAGCTGCGCACCTCTCGTACTCCTGCTTATTGCCTAAGTAAAGATACACTAAGAGAGTTGAATCCCCACTGAAGGGGCTGCGTTAGATTTTGTGTGTAGTGTGTGAATTTGAGCAGGTTAGAAATGTCCCCGTTTCTTCCTCCCCCCTGAAAATACCAGTCTCAGTTAAAATGAAAGTCTATGCGGCATTGCTGTCACTTTGAAGCAGACAGTTGCCAGCTGTGTGAGTCTGTTTGATTCGTGCTTTTTGATGTATATGTTTAACAGAAGATTTTTAGAGGATTTCACAGCCCCACACACAAATGCCAAAAAATCTCAGAAGGTCTGAAAATTGCATGAATTTTGAACTGTGATTGTGTAAAAAGTATGAAAGCGATTTTAAAGTTGAATTATTAGCAGAAATTCCCAAGAGTTGTGGACGTTTTTGAACAAAGTTTGAATGGAGTTTATATGTGAATTTATGAATGAGTGGGAGTTGAAGATTTCTCATTGACTCCCATTATAACTTCACATCAAACAAAGTTAATATTTAATAAGTTGAATAATACCCAGAATGTATGGAACATGATGTTTTGTTATTAAGTATCTAACAGTAGCCTATAATGAATTGAAATGGCTTGTCATGAGTTGTTAATGATACTCATTAATTCCCTAAATATGCAAAGAGAGAAAGAGAGGCAGGGCTTACAGTGACTGTATGTAGGTAGAAGTATAATATTTCCAAAATGCTGTTTGGTTTTAATCAGTCTTGTAGTCCATCAGCTGGAGAAATCTTTGTGATGATTAAATAAAAAAGTACTCCCATAATGTTTTTAACATTGTTCTTTGTACCCACGGCTGTAGCACAGTAAATTTCCTGAACCACTTAGGTATGAAATTAAGTTTGGCTAATAACTTTCTTTATCATTAAATTGAGTACACTATAAGCGTTTGATAGCCTTGAACTTTTATCGGAGCTTAAGCTATAAGATCCAGCAGCCTCCAGACAAATCGACACGCATCAACCTGAGCGCCTGAACATCGCCTCAGGGAAAAACCATGCCATCTTTTGAAAAATGCTCACGTCTCTCCTACACCCTCAGTTTGGCTCACTTAAATTATCACTACACACTACACTTTCTAGGCTTTATACATGCATGAGGAATTATAATTCAACATGAAATATTATATTTAGTGTGTCACTTGTGAGGCACATACTAACACACACACACACAAGGACAAAAAACATCTCTGGGAATTATCTAGTCGGCATGCCTTCAGCATGTGGCAGAGATCAAGGATGGCTCGCTTGTCAAATCGAAATCTCTCAACGCGCTGATGATCCCTGAACAATAGGACATCCATTCCAAGTCTGAAAACCCCTCTGTACACATCTCTCTGACCATGCTGGAATAGCAAAGCACAAATATCAAGACACATTTTGAATGAATAAACACTGAATGTGACTGGACAAGTTTTGAAGTGAGATTGGCCAATTTACACTGATCTTGCAAGTGTGGGGGGTGTTAATCTGCATTATCACCAGTTGTATAAGCTGGTTAATATTTTATTATAAAATTCAAAACACATTTGCCAGAAAGACTGCATATACAGGTGTTTTGTGTGTTTAATTTAAGCTGCAAGTGGTTGAAGCTCACCTCTTTACATGTTGTGACATGAGGTGTCTTCTTCTGCGCCTTTAACCGCACCCTACAGTGATGTCACAGTGCACTGACCACACTTTAAGTACACTTCTGCATCTTTGCAACAATCTGAGACCTTCAACCATTTTCCTGAAGAGGTCAAATTTAAGGAGAATAATTGGAATTAATAAAATTCCTCACTGGGCTTGTTACAGCTCTTGACTGAGATATGTATCTTGCACTTAAATCTGAGGTCAAATATCAACGTGTGCAGTTCTAGTATTAATATGTCAAACATTAAAAGCCATCAAACAAATGTCCAAAGGAATCCCCTAACAGCCCAAATCTAACCTCCAACATTAACAAAATCCGAACACTGCATGAACATCGACACACAGACAGTCAAAGCGTATCTGCTACACTAAAGATTTACATACTGTTGCTTCTGTTGCCCATCATCATTGCATAATACAACACTGCAATGTCAGAGACCTGCAGATTTTGCTACACTATGCTTGTAGGCCAGTCAGTACACCTGGCCAAGAAAACATGTTTGTGCACAGGCATCCAAAGAGGATGAAATGAGGATAAATGACATGAATTGAACAATATAATAGCCTTAACAGAATATTGAAAAGAAAAACCCTTGGATAACAGCACACAATCTAAGATACAGTATATCAACAGGGGTGTTATTTCCACGGAAATCCCCTTATTTACTACAACAGTTTCCTCTACTGTCCAGCAGGGAAATACACTTCATTTTCTTGCCATATGTTTAATCTGATTCATCTAATCTGGTTTTACAGGGCATTATGTGCCGGACTACATCTCAGCCCAGAGCAATGGTTTCCTAGAGTGCCTGGCAACCTCACAACGACAACAAGACTCCAGGGTGTAATAGCACCCAGTTGAGAAATAGTCTGGCAGATAAACCCTGTATAACGAACCCTCTGTGCTTCTTGGCAGCTACTGATTTTGTACTAATTAAACAAACAAGGCCAATTTTGTTACCTTCGGACAGAGCCAGGCTAGCTGTTTCCCTCTGGTTCCAGTGTTTATGCTAAGCTAACAGGCTGCTGGCTGTAGCTTTCTATTGAACGGACACATGTGAAAGTGGTCTCGATCTTCTCATCTAACTCTTGGCAAGAAAGTGTTGTGAAAAGCGAAATTGAAAATGTCCAATTATTCCTTTAATATTCCACATGAAAAAAATGCTGATACACTGATCTACGTCACCTTAGTTGGTTGGCGTGCACTCACACCAACACAGACTTTACAAACTTAAGACTTTTTTTACCTGGATTTTGCCTCAAAGGCCAAACTCTGGTTCAGAGTTTACATACACTGATCAGGGCTTATCATTGGAAAGCATTTTCGTTGATCAAACCCAAACTTCCTTGTGCCCCCCTCAGTGCTGAATCAAAACCTACAGCTCTACATGTCAACATGTTGATAAAGTCGAGAAAGCTGCCTATTTATAAACTGTGCAACATGAATTTTACATCAAGCGGGGCAAAGAAGGGAAGAACTATCCTTAAACGTTGACTTACTAACAATATGAACCCAATTTAAAATCTTTCCAAGAAACATTTCTGCCCGTCTACCTGTCTTTCTCTCTCTCTGCATGTCATTGACATTTCTCAACAGGTTTACAGTGCGACAGTGACTCCTGTTGGTCACAAGCAGCACTGCACGCTGATCATCACGCAGTCAACACTGATTGAGGCTTACGCGTGCTTAGAAACACACACACACACGCTAAACAGCATACACAGAACATACAGCCTGTGTTAACACTCCCTCACACACAGACAGGTATAAACAGTGCCATACACAAATACACAGTACCCTCCCTCTGAGAGCATGTAGTGTGTACACACACACACACACACACACACACACACACACAAACACTGATTCAGTACACAGTGTATTATTCTTGTTCTCAGGGAAAGAACAGGAGGTTATTGGGATTCTCCTCATGCCTCTTCTCGATCCAGCTGCGGCTTCTCTGCTTCCCTTTCCTCTCTCCTTGTCCTGTTCTCTTTGCCTCTGTAGGTGTCTCGTTCTCCTTTTCTGCCTTTATCTTTCCCCTTTCCCCTCACTCCTCTCTCTATAGATCACTCACTCCCTTTCTCTTACTCTCACCTCACTACTTTGTATGTATCTCCGTTTCTGGCCTTCTTTACAGATGTTAAATCTTCAAAATGAAAGCAGTTTGGAACTCAGAAACAATGGGCACATGCATCGACCTGTTTGTTATGCTCATTTTTAATTTGTGCAAAAAAACATGTGAGAAATTGTTTTGTTTTTTACTTTAAAAACTCTGTATGCTTGGCCAAGTAGGAAGAGTTGGCAAACTGAGAAGAGAAGATGTGATAAACAGATGTTTCAACTAGACACTGATGTCACAGCGTAGACAAAGCGTTCATGTAACCCTGCCACAGCAACACTTGTATGTTCACCGGAATTCCAAAATAAGTAGAGCTGAGGTGTCGAGGGTGTACGTAACCCCAACGTCATTCGTTCAAGTCCAGGAAGGGGCCCTTTTTGCCTATCACCCCCTCTCTGTCATTAGAGTGGCCAATGAAAACACTACAAGCACAAAATATATGCCATCTTTAATGGACAGGATGTATCACAGTTACTGGAGCTCAGTTAATTATGTAATCATGTGATTTCTTCAATATTTTTGCGTATATGGAAGCAAACACGCACTTTTTACACATATTTATTTAGCAGACATTTCAAATATTTATCAAGTAGTTATTCAGTTTGGAACAATTGTCCGTGAAACAGAATCACATCAGTAGGGTAATAAGGAAAATATCTGATTTCCCGGCCACAAACAGGCCAATAAACGCACAAAGTTAAGCCAGTGCCAGCTTTTTTTCAGATGACCAGCTTGTTAACATCTCAAGACTGACCAATATTTCCTGGCCGCTCAGCCAAAGAGGAAATGAACGGACTTCCTGTGACTTATTGATTGTGTAGCTCACAGTCTAAGCACACAGTTACACTTTCTCCACTTCCTCTCTGTCTTTCTCGCATCTCCTCTGCCACATTTCCTCTTCCTATCTTTTATTCCTCTCGCTCTTCATCTCTGGTCATGTATCAGCAGTAGCAGGTCACCCATACCTTGGGAGATAAACTGAAAAAAACCCCAAAAAGTAGCTAGTTGCCATTGTCTGTTCTGTATCTTTGCAGCAACGGCCTCACTTCGCATCAGAAGCATAGTGCAGTGACAGACAAATGACATTTAGAAATCCCATCCCATAGTGACTGGACCATCGCTTGGCTACAACATTCCACAGAAGTAAAAAAGCAGATCAGTTGAGGCTTTAAAAAGTTGCAGCCATCCTTAGTGTTGCAACCATCTAAGATATGCGTTTCTGCCTCGCCCTCACTCTGTGAGACAGAAACTGGACACCGTCTAGCACCACACAGGCAACACTAGACATCACTTCTTATATCCTTCATGTCTACAGCTATTTATAAATGCTTAGTTTCTGTTTCAAGGTATTTCGTAGAGCGAGAGTATGTGTTTATCTGCATGCAAGTGCATGCTCGCTCTAGTTTATAGGAAAACCACTACTTATTATGTCATTAAGGGGACATAGAGGTGTTATTGTAGGTGTTCTGGGTTCTAGAAGTGAAAGTCTCATTAAGTTTCTCCACAGACAATGTTATTGACATAATTAGAGCTCTTCCAAGGCTTGGATGGCATGAAAATTGCCCATAAAAATGTAGTACTGAGTTAGAAATAACCTAAACACAGAAGTTAGCAGTGACTCCTCAAGCTGCCAAACATCCAATCACTGATCTTAAGCCATAGTTTAGGCTTTGTGGAATTAATTTGGAATCTAGCTCTGCGTTTTGTTTTCTATAACCACAAAACATTTGTTATTGAGTAGCTCCTTCATACCAATAGCAATTGAGGCTCATTTCAGGCTCACTTCTCTGCCTGCTCTCCTCCTTCACCTGCTATTGCCATTCCCTGCCATTGCTTATCAGTCCTCTCTCCTCCTCACATCATTGTCTTGTCCCCCTCTCTTTACTTTTCCCCGGCTAGCTTGTTACACCAACGTACACCACCACAACTGTCTCTCCTCGTCACCATCACATTATGTCTGCCTAATTTTTTATTTTCTCCAACACTCCGGAGCAAAATGTTTTGATGCAGGCAGGAAGTATTGCACTGAGCTGCTGATCATGTTAAACATGTCCTAGTTCTCTCTCTCTCTTTCTCTCTCTGCCTATTTCACACCTGGATGCTCCCCCCCCTAATATCTCCCCACTCCCAACATAGCACTATACTACAGTCATTAATTGGAAGGAGAGGGAAATCATAGTCTCTCTCCAGTAAAAAATAAAAAATAAAAAATGATGTGGGTTCTAGACTGAGCTGCAAACAGTGTGCATGAGTTAATATCTACTGTGCTGCCTGCAGCTGTAGCAATAGCCCTGATTTATAAAACATTAAACTGTGATATTTTCATTTGTCAGGCAACGTAAAACCAAGCTGAAGCTCTATAAACAGTTTAAGCACATAGTTGTTTTCAGCATATTTATGTTTCCACAAGCTTTTTAGTACCAGCCTCACACACTTTTAATTTTTTATTTATTTATTTTTTAATAATGGAATTGACAGAAAATGTATGAGGCGATGAGGTGAAAAAAGAATCTTCAATTGTGTCTCCGCAGTGTGCAAGCAATTTCATCCTAGACCTGCGCACTTAACCAGAAGATAAGATAATGCTTTGTTGATGATCAGGGGCACATTTGAGAATTAAGATGTAGGTCTTTGGGGACAAGTCTGAAGTCATTGAGGGCATTTTGTCTTTCTTCTTTTTTTTTTTTTTAAATTGATTCATTTATTCTTCTGGTTGAGACATGAATGTTTTTTCTATCAAGTCTCAAGTCAAGTGAGTTTTATGTAAATGGGGAGATCTTCAAATTGTGTACTAAACCACCTCTTTTCAGCAATATATTAATTCCCCTTTTCTTGTTTTTAGCTTATCCACCTCAATTCACAGTCTCCTTTACCTCGTCGTTCCTTTCTTATATTTCTGTCTCATCTGCTGTTGCTCTGTCCTTCCCTCTCTCCTTCTCCCTGCGGCCTCAGTGCGAATGAGATTTCTTTTGTCCAGTTCACTTCATAACTGCCTTGACAAGTCCCATATTGATTGTGCTTGCTGATTAGAATTGATTTCACTCTGCGCTGTATTTCCCTCTCTGTTTGCTTCTTCCCGGCATGATGAGCACATTTCAGTGTCCATTCATCGAAACGCCGTTTTTGGATGTTCTGCCTCTTGGGAACAAAACAATTGTGTAACACACACACACACACAAATGGAGCAAGATTCAGAGGAGTTCATTGAAATATGATCAGTAAGGTTTATTGTGTTTTCTGATTGTTTTTCCAGAGACTAAGACCTCCCCCATACCGTCCTCCAACGCACCACAAAAGGCTGAACCTCCAGTGGGCAGAGCTGCCAGGCTCCTCACATTTTTCTCCCCTTTGCTGTTAGGAATGCTGCTGCTGTTCATGTGGTGAGCGAACACACACACACACGCACACTTCTTGTAATGAGTCTACAACCCCTCATCTTTGAATTGATTACAAAGTCAGTCATTCAGACACATATTGGCAGGTCGATGCATGTGTATTGATGTCGAGAGCATGTTGAAAAGCGCAACAATTATTGGGCGAGTTTGTTTTATGACCCGACAGGGATTTTTTCTTCATATTTTTCTGCAGGACCCCTGAAGGTAAATCATGTTGTAATAGTACGTGTCTGTCGAAGATGTAGATGTTGAACAATGAACACTTAGAAAGCTGAATGTTATTGGATCGCAACAAAGCTTGCTGTAAAGGTGTGCAAACAGAAAATGTGTTTTTTGGATCCTGTATAATCAAAAGCGAAACACTCACGAACATAATAACACTTTAACCCAATAGTTTTTTTTCCTGTTATGACCCCCCTTCAGAAGCCCAAAAGGTTGTGGCCCCAGCACCACCAGAGAATGAATTTTTATTAATCATTATCAATATTGGGGGAGCAGTGAATAAAAGACGAGCCCTGAGCTAGACTGAAATAAAATAAATTAATCAGGTTAGCACTATAGCATCAGCAAACTCTTTTTTTTTATTTCCCTACATAAACCATGTTCAATCAACTTAGTTCCACTCCATATTTTCCCCCTGGTCATCCCCCTCCCTGAAGTGGCTCTATGTAAATGTGAATACATACACCAAAGGCAATGCTAGTTTGTACTCCACTACCGTTCAGATGACAATATACTATTTACTCCTCTATATTTATTTGACAGCTATAGTTAATTTCTACTTTACAGATTAAAAAAAGAACATATGATAATCTTAGAAAATGCAATGCGCAGTTTAAGATTAGACCAGCAGTTCCACCAAATGAATGCACATTTGTCTAACTGAGCTTTTTAACTCATGACCCCCCAACCCCTGGGTTGGAAATCCCTGGACTAAACCTCCTGTTTATAAATAAGTTAAAACATGCTCTACCTTAACTAATTGCAACAGTAAAACGCTGCTTACACATGGATATATTTACAATCTAACTATATAATATATCACATACATCACAGGGTACACTTTCCGGCAGAATTTTGTACTTCAGTGGGCTTTCGAATGTAGGACCTTTACCTTTAATGTAGTATTTCTACATTGTTGTACTGAAACTGTAGTTTGAGAAGCCTAATTTGTGCCTCCGTCCAATCTCTCCAGATGTGTCTTGTTCGTGAAGAGAGCAGGAGGAAGAAGAGGAGGAAGAGGAGCCTGGTCTTTTTTCTATTTTGCACATGTTTCAAGGATTCAGTGCATTGATCATTTCTGTACATCACACAGTTACACACCAAGATTACTTAGACGTGAAATCAGACGATGATAATGCGATTCCGCATTTTTAGATTAATGGCGCCAAAAGAAATTTGTCAGGGGAACTTTTGAAAGCGGCATCACCCTCGTCAACAGCAGCAGCAACAGGAGCAGCAACAACCACAACAGCAGCAGTGATATCAGCATAAACAGTCTTATATTACCCCCTGGTGGCTTTGACGGGCCACAGCAGACTTTGTTTGGCAGACAACAGTTTGGTTTGGGAATCTCATCTTCAGAGCAAGAAAACCCACCGTTCGAACGACAAAATCAATCTCCTTTGTGATCTATTTTTTAATTGATCAATAGATTGTCTTGATTTTCACTTTCTTCAGATATTGCAGCACTGTACAGACAAACACACACACACACACACACAGAGCATTTGTGTGTTTGCGTGTATGGTTAGCGTAGCACTCCCCATACAGCTAAATCATCATGCCAAAGACTCAACTTCACCCCCAACAAAAGTGGTTCCCAAACAATTCACTGAGCTTCCTGAAGCCCGTGTCTGCCTTCGTCGTGGGTTAAAAATCCCATAAAAGTTATGTATGTGTGTGTGTGTTTGTGTGTGTGTGTGTGTAAAACACCTGAATGGCACCGGCTCAAACGGTATACGAATGAAACTTTGGAATCTGAGGAACCCTGCAGCTGCTGTTTGTGTAAACCTACCATATAACAAAGAAGTCACTAAAACACCCAGTCAGACTCTGAATCTGTCAACTCCGACACTGAGTCAAACTGACGGAGCGAGCCGTTTTACCATATGAGGACTAACACTTTGAAGAATTCAGTAACGGTAGTCTGGCTTATTTAGACGATTAGCTTTACACTCTGCTTTCAGCGACCCGCAAGGACGACCTGGATTGTAAAAAAAAAAAAAAAAAAAAATTATAATAATAATAAAGTGGATTTGAGACTGAGCAATTCTTTGTCCACCCATTTGTTTTGTTTTGACTTTGTACTGATGACGACAGAGTTGGTTATTGAAGCATTGGTACGATTGTTTTCCATTCTGCTCTGTGCTGTAAAATACAAACAAAACACAAAACTGTTTGCTTTCTGACGCCTTTAAAAACATACAAAAAAATTGTCTTTTTGCAGTTTACATTTCAATAGCCAATATCACCAGTTAATATTATGTTATTCAAAGGAATATTGATGTGTTTTATTGTATTTTTTTATTTTATGGACAAATAATAAAAACACATAGAGGATTTTAGTTTGTTTTTTTTCCCCAGACATTCATAATGGCTTAATTCTCCTTGATCCTATTTTGTAAACTATGATATGTAACTTTAACATTGAACAAAAAGTTTATTATTTAATAATAATAATAATGTATGTATTAGCAGTAGAATGTCGTAACCTGTACCTGGGGTCTTTTTTATAGATGTATATACAATGACAGGTTTCAACCATTAAATGTGACCATTTCACAATGAATGATGATGCGCTGGCCTCATACTCATTTTGCCTTTTCAACTGATACACTGAGAACACAACACGTTAGGGTCATCTTTTCTTCCCACACTTCTAGTTTATTTTCTCTCCCCCCTACAAAAAAAAATACAATGAAGGTGAGGTGTCAATGGAGGGGCAGAAACACATTCTTTCTTAAACTAGCATTAACACACGCACAATAACTGCTTCGCTTAAAGTCTGCCAAAATCAATACTTGTGACACCTTGCAGAGAATGGTTTTTCTCAATTTGGCTTGGTGAGGGAAGTAACTGCAGATGTATATCACCACTGCATATTCATGACACTTAACCTGCATAGTTCACACTACACGATTTTTAGCCAAATTTGCTTCTTGATGAGCTCGGCAACCGTCAGGCTGTGATTGGGAGTAAATCAGCGGTCAATCAGTCGCCAGTAGTTATGTGTGAACTACACAACGACTCATCAAAACAGCTCCCTGACACGTTTCTGACACATCGCTGACGTCTGCCAGATATCTAGTATGCCAAATATCGGGTTGGGTGACAAAGCCGCTGTTAGCTTGTGAAGTGTGTGACCGATCAGTCATGTAGTCTGAACGCCACAACGACTTCAAGACTCCTGTCACAAGACGGCAAGTTGTGTAGTGTGAACGGCACGGCAGATGCTGAAAATCGTGTAGTCTGCACGAGCCTTTACTTGGTATTTCGACAGAAATGTGTAAATTCTTTTTAAATGATTTCATTATGCCTCAACCATTTGAAATTAAATATGTCAGTTGTACGACATAGTGTGCACCGATGCTACCGGATTTGAGCTTTAAGAAGTGTTAAAGTCAGTTTCCTACTCAATAAAAAAAAGTGAAAATAGGATTAAGCTCTGTGAGGGTGTACTTAGGCACAGCTGTGCTTTGAGCTAAATGCTAACATCAGCAGCATGCTAGCATTCTCACAATAACATGCTGACGTTTGCTAACAGTTGCTTATTTGCACTAAATAAAGTATGGCTAAGGCTAATGGGAATTCTTCTTTTTTTTTTTTTTGCAGGGGTATACCCTTGCATAGCGCCATCACCGGGTCAAAATTTTGATTGAAAATGGCACCAGAGAGGAAAAAGTCAGGGAATCAAAGTAATCAAATGTGAGTAACAAATTACCCACTATACTATAAAGTGATGTCAGTCACTTCTCGTCAACCGACCAATCACAGCCTGGATGGGGCGGGAGTTTGACATGCTACAGCAAATCATAAAATGTTGAACAATACAATTATTGACAAGTTAATACTTAGCATTAACAAATTAGAGACAAATATAGATAATTTTGCTTGCACAAGGATTAAATAAATAAAACTAAACCATAGAAATGAAACAGCTGTAACTGCATTTAATATTCAACTAGTGGTAAAATAGTATACTATTACATGAAATTATAATGAATATAGTAATTATTATATTAACATTATACTAACAGTATACTATTAACTGAACAATATATTCTTTATTTAATGTTATTAAATAATACACTCATTTACACTAGTTCCTCCTCCAGGTTGTGGATAAAGCCTCTGCAGTGTTGTTCTGTTTTACATCGGTTTTACTAAAGTTATTGTTATAAATGTTTATTGCTTGTTCAAGTTGAGAAAAACACATTTCAAAATGTCAGTATTTTGTGCATTTTCCTCAACAATCAAGCAAGCAGACTCAGCATTCGTTACATTTGTTCCAATGTAATTGAATTGCAATCGTACTATTGTCCACAATAATCACAATATGACTTTTTCTCCAAATCGTGCAGCCCTAGATCAAAGTAATCACAATTCAATATACGGAGAGACTTGCTCAAGAGACTTATCAGCTGATTATGACCATCTTTGATCAAAACCTAAATGCTCACTCACACAGAATGTGAGAGCAGCACAAGGTTATGCTTTTTTTTCTTCTTTTTTTTTTACAATCTTCATGTTTGTTAACTAACAGCTGCAAAACACCTATGGACATGCGTGTGCCTCTTTGAAATTTAATGATCTTCTCTTAACCTCAAAGGATAACTAATTTCTAGCAGTAATGATATAATCTTACAAAAGTAACTGCCAAGGTCTGGGAACTTAGTGACATTGCCACCAAAAAATCTGACAGGGCCAGAAATACAAGCGTTATCTGAACAATAAATGACCTGTAAACTTTGAACGTCTGCAACAGACTGTTCTGAAATCATTTAACCCTTTTATTTTCTCTACCAAATAAGTCTGGGAAAAGTGGGGTTTTGATTGTATTCTATAGCCCTTCTGACTTCCCCATGTTAAATTGGTAAGAACAATATCATTATACCTGATGGAAATGATGGCCAAACCTACAAAAATAAGATCCAAATTGTAATAAACCAGAATAATCCTTTAACCATACAGATATTGGAGGAACAACCAACAGAAATGTGTTGCCTGTGAACATAGACAGATAAATACAATTTCAACATTCAGCCTGATACATTAAATAAGGAAATATAAACATAAGGTGGCATTGACATATCAAGGGAGATATGGGGTCAAAATTCCCATTTTGACCTTTAGCTCTCACTCTCTGTGCCTGTCTCTCTCTTTAATGCATCTCACTGTCTCTCTTCCCTCTCTCAAGCTCTCTTTCTTTCAATATTCTGACAAGTTCTGGCAGGCTGATCTGGAGACCGAGGACAAATCAATACACCATCTAACAGCTGTCAGCTGGAGTCCTCTTTGAGTGTGTGTGAAGACAAGAGTGTATCTGCTGCTGTGGGTATTGCATTCATTAGTCTTTCCTTCCTGCCTTCTTCCCTTGCTCATACTGGCCTGTCCTATCTTTTTATAAATAGGGGTTTCAATGAGAACTCAATTAATATTTACAATGAGAGAGCAGAAAGGGAACAAGGACGGTATAGAAGCCGCAAGACTTAGCTTGTCCTTGTTATTTGTGTTCTAAACAAAATTTTTTAAGAGTTCATAAATCACATTATTTAACTTTTCAGCTGATATTTCAACTGAAATTTAATTAAACGACAATTGAAATATTCAGCCGTGCTTCCTTTGTCTTAACTGTGATGTGATCCACATTAACCTCACGTATATAGGAAAGAACGTGTGTGTGTGTGTGTGTGTGTGTGTGTGTGTGTGTGTGTGTGAGACGCGGATATGCCATCCAGAGCCTGTCAGTTCCAACAGCCTTGCTCTGCTCTAATGACTAGTTTGACCTTTCACTGATAACTAGATGAATGACACTCTCTCCTTCCCTCTCACTTATGCCCTGGCTTCTGGCTCTCGCCTCTTTAAACACTCGACCTATTTCCTCTCTAACCTTGCTATATGACTTTCTATACCTCTCAGTTTTACAATTCTTCCCTCTCACACAGTATTGTAACATTGTTTTTTTTTGCTACCACTTTACAGTGCCTACATGCATTTTTTTCCCAACAAACTTCTCATCTTCCTTGCATTCTTCTGTGCAATATTTCACCAGTGTATTTTTCACACAGTTATGAAGCCACACATACACTAAATATATCAAAAATGTGGCAGGTTGGGCACACTAGTGCTTTTACATTTGGCAGGGATGTGTTATTTGCTTTTCACAAAATCTGTGTTCCACCATACATACTAAGGAGGAAGTCTTCTGAATCTTCAAATACGGGAACCTCTGTTTGAATTTTAGCATACACTCAGTCGCCAATTTATTACACCTGTAAATTTGAATGCAATCCAATGAAACAACTCCAAACCCATAAATTCTGCTTTTACAAAGATACTGATATTCTAATGTAGCCTACTAATACTAAGGTTTGACTGATACTGTCAGAGAGGTTTACATTTACAAACATGAGGGTGCATGAATATTTGAAACACATTTTAACATAGTGCCATTCAATCTAATGCAATCCAGCACAGACACATATTCTACCTTTATGAAGCTTATTATGGCCAGGTTGTTGGTTTTTTCTCTTCTGAGAGGTGTTAATTCATATTATACTATTTGATTATTTCTGAGGTCATAGTTAGTGGTTGTGTTGTACTGGACTGCTGTACGTTATAAAGTGGCCAGGAAGTGAAAGCAAAGCATTAATTTTTAAAACAAATTCTAAAAAAAGAACCACACATTTAAAGTATTGCAACTTTTTTATAATCTAAGGTAACAACTTTTCTTTCATAACTTCAACCTAGCAAGTTCCAAACTTTGTACCTTTTGATTGATTTTACAAAGTTGGAGAATAATGAAAAATCTCCTGAGTTTGGCCACTGGAGGGCAGAAGAGACAGACTCCTTCATGTGCGCTGTCTATGGTGCTGAACCATTCAAACGCAGCCTCTATCTCTGTGCCTCTCTCCACGGTACTAAATAATTTAGATGCATGGATCATATCTTTCATATCTCCTCTGTCTACACTGGATGGCCCAGTCCCCATTTTTCTGCCTTTTGCCGTGAGCAAGCAGAATATCAACATGTCACATTGAGTTACAAATTGTTTGTTAGTCAACATGTTTAAGTATATGAGAGGCAAAGCCAAAAGCTCATTCTCTTCTTTTTGTCTAGCCTGCTACTTGTTGAATAAAAATATGCTGTGTCACATGTTTAGAGACTTCTAACTTGACGGAGCTTGTTTCAAGTCACAAAAATTTGACTTGAAAGGACAGGTGAAAAAAGAAGAAACATTGGCAGAGATTTTGTAGTGAGCTCTATAACTCTTGCTTGGCCAGATGTTTAAGCTGTTGATATACAGAGTAACTTTTAGAGCAATAGAGCAAAGATTACTACCTTAATCCCATTCCCCCACCACTCCGCCACCCGTCCCTCCCAACATTGCTCAAAAAGTTCCCCTGTGAATCAACAGCTTTAGAATCCCGTTGATGTTTGCCTCTCATATCAGCCAAATGCTATCAGTGCTGGCAGAGACAAACAAAGGACTCAATAGCACAACTCAAACCACAGAGCAGGTAGACTTAAAAAAAAATCTTAAAGCTTGGTTCAGTACACAACTGATCAGTCCAAAAAGCCAAGGTATCAAAAATTTGTCTATGCAGGGTAAGAACACAAAGGGGGAAACGGTCAGAAATGGCAAAAGACAAGGGGAGCACAAGGACTAAATACACAAGAGAGGAAGGGTAATGAGAGACAGGTCAATCAAATCAGGGCGGGGTAATTACTCAGGCGGGAGACACGTGAGGGCAGGAGTGAGTTTATCTGAAAGGAGAGACAGAAGTGAGTTTACTAAAATAAAATAGCAAATGATGACTGGAAGCTGGAAACAAGGAAAACATAAGCACAGAGACGGGCCATGACAATCACTGGACTGTTCCACCATTAGCTTGTCAGCAATAGACACGACAGAACATCTATGAAGTACTGGAATTGTAAGTCAATGCCACGAAATGAGAGGTCGCGTTGCTATTCACCACAATTACTGCTAGAGCATTGCTGTCCAAGGATTTCTGACAAGCCCAGAAATGTTACTCACTGCGGGCCGCAGCCTCGTCCTCCAAATGGGGGTGATTCTCATGATTGCATTTAACCCTGTCACTCTCCAAGAAGTGAGGCTCATTTTCCCTGAACAGATAAATCCAGACAAGATTTAGACCATTCAACAAACTCAAAAATCAAGCCAAATGTGGAAGCATGATGAGTCACTTTGTGTCTGAACCATTCTAGTGTGGAAAAAAACAACTCTCTCTATTTTGTCCTCCCTCAAAAAAAAAAAAAAAATCAGAGCTTATTGCGAAGCTGAACAACATGATCCAGAACATTTCGGTGACAGGGTCAGGCTTTTTAGTGTCCAACACAGGTCTTTCAAATTAGAAAGCAACCATGGCACTAAATAAATCAGCACATGTAGAGCTCAGTAGGACAGTGAGGAACAGGCTTGCATAAGATCACTAAATAGACCTTCAAAAGGCAGACAGAGCTTAAATGGAGAAAAAGCAAACCACTGATTGAGGTAGTCATTTCAAATAAAGAGAACCAGGCTCATTAAAGACATCCTATTAAAAGGGATTAAACTTGTCTTTGCAGATATGATCTTGGACCTTTAATAGAGACATTATTAGGATTGGATTTTATGTGAGTGGTGAAATTTAAATTTACTGCATGGCAAGTTTCAGGATTTGAACTGACACACCTATTTAAAAATGCTCCACTCAGCAGGTTTGACTAATTTGAAATGCGGGAGCCAATATTATCTGCCAGTCAAGGTTCAACATTGGGATTATTCTGCCACATTTAATATATATTTTTTTTAACAAAACTAAAACATTTATTTGCAGGATGGCTTTTTTCCCCTCTTTATTTTGATATATACTGTACTGTTTGTAATATCAGTCTCACACGCATCTTGGATCCTGAAACATCAGCATAAACTATTGGGAGAGAATTCAGTTCATGCCTTCTAAGAGGAGACTCAGGCCACAGGAGTTTTCGCCACTTCACAATATGCATGCTTTTTAATTACAGTGTGTAGTGCCAGCCATTTGTTTTCAATAGGTGGTCTCTTTTGCCCTCTAGTGGTGCTCAGAGAAACTGCAGCTACTAAAAGTAAACTGTGTCCTCTGTAAAGCCTTGTTGAAATGTCTCTCTGCTGTAGCTAATGCACACATTAGCTGGAGGTAAGGTTTTGATTAGCAGTTTTCTAATCAAAACCTTACATCAAACCGGACATCAAAAACTTATTATCAGATAAATAAGTATATAAACGACCACATGAACAATTAAATTCACTGTATGTGTGGTACTTTTTCTGCCCTATAGAAATGCTGACAGTCATACTGTCACTTCCCTATGTTGTTTTGCCTTAGTCGTGATAAATGTTTGTTTGTAGAGGAATGTTTTTGTAGTCACTCTTTCACCTTTGTTTAAAAGTGACAAGATGATGGCGTGTTTTTGGCAGAATAGAGTCATGCGTGGCTTCTGTCAGTATAGTCCATCCTGTGCACATTGTAGACCCTGAAATTTTCAATATTTCCAACATCACTTTTACCTGGAGGTTTGAAGCCCAGTTGCATTGACCTCACTGTCAACTCAAGCTCGCCATTTGCAACTACTGACCAGTAACCAAGACTAGTGGTGTTTGGTTGCGGTTTATGTTAAAGTTAAACACTTAGTCCTGGTCACAGCATCAGTCAGAACACAACCACAGTGAAAAAAATGTGATTAACTGCATTAGGCAAAATCTCCTTCAAAATGTATTAGACTATTGACATGTTGGACTAAATATTGAACATACTTTACATTACTATTTACTGTAAATGTTTAGCCTAAGTTTGAATGAAGTTTAGTAAGACATAATAATTTACAGTGTTGTAAATGTGCTGCTCTTTAAAGGTAGAAAGGGTTTTTAACCCAATCTCTACAGTTACAGTACTACAGTATATTCCGTTTAATTCAATTCAACTTTAATGTCACTAACACAGTGTGCAGGCAGTAGCACAGCCAGGAAATTTTCCTAGGGGTGGCCAGATGGGGCCACTGAAAATCCTGTGGTAGCACACTAAAACCAAAAGCCATAACTTATGTATCTGTATGTGTTAGGCAATCAATTGTTCTTCAAATACACTAGTTGACCTTCTCCTTAAACAGACAAATGCAACTTTAATTTGTAGGAGTGCTTGACTGCAAAGAATAAAACATTTACTGAGAACAAGCCAACTCAAGATTACAGATATCACTTATGATATTTATACCACTTAGATATTTTTCAAGAATTTAATTGAAATATTCAAAACGTGTCTGTATAGAGTTGTGTTTTTATATTAACATACTATTTCATTTGTTTGGTGTTATTCTTGTTACACACAACTAGGATAGTTATTCTTGAAATATCCCGCTCTTTAACCACATATTTGACGACTGTCACATAAAATTGTGGGACACCAACCATTTCTAAACATAGATACCAGTAAAACTACAATACTCTCCCTTGCTACTGTGTTAACAAACAGCATCGCTCCACAAAACACTTTATGAGAGACACAGAGAGAGAGAGAGAGAGAGAGAGAGAGTTAGAGTACCACTGTCACAGACCTAAATTAAGAATGCAATATTTAAGTCAACACAACCAAGCTCAGAACAAATGAGCCTATAGGGCCATAAGCAAGCAGCAGTGAGCTTACCATCACTGACAACGACAATGACACAAGCAGACAACATTTCAGGTGTCCAGACCCTTTCTATAGTCGCTTTCCACAGGATCCTGCAATCAACGGAAAGAATATCTGCCAATATATATCCCAGTACCCTCTCTGTACCTTTCATACAGCGCAGCCAGCCAGCATATTGGCGTACTAATACCGAATAAAGCAGTATGAAAGAGGCTGTATGACAACAACATTATGATAACCACCATAATCCATAGTCTAGTATCAATCAATCCAGCACAACACATTGGTCCATGCATGGACCAGCAGCGGATCAGGATGATAAAAGATGCTTTCACTCACCACAGCTGAGGGCTCAAATGAGGAGAAAGGCAGCACGGAGGTTTTTCCTCTGGGCAAACTTCTGGATGGCTGGAGTTTTTCAAAGAGACCGCCGGCTCTTTACGGACCCACAGTGCTGTTTAACATTTTCCTCTGAGTTTAATAAATGTTATGATCGACTGTCACTGAGCTCCTAGCTGTTTTCCTCCACCTGTTTGCTGCTCAACACAGCTTCTGGTGGGAAGCCAAGTTTACCCTTCCAAGTAACATTAAGCCCAGTTTCACAGCATCGTCCAGATGACTCCTGCTGTTCCCATGTTTTGCAGTCCTATCAGAAAGTTGAAGATGAGGAGGGGCACAGGACGGTCTCCATCAAAGCCAGAGGTACTTTCCTGGTCACACACTCTGCTGTCAGGAGCTCCAGTGTCCTTATGACGTTAGCTTGCTGTTAGCGATGGTGCTAACCTGTTGCTATCTGCAGACTAGTATAGCTTTCATCTCACCGTACAATACACAACATTGTGTAGCAGTGTGACAAACTTATTATAAAGTAGCCAAGCTACTAACCGTACACTTTTCTTTCCTCTGCAGCTCATCACTAACTCTACAGAAAACACACACACTGGCTGCAGCAGGTTGACCATTGATCTGCTCTGCCTGTTAGTCCCGCCCTTAACCAATCACAATTTTAGAAACGTGACTTCGATCTACCTAGACGAATCGGAGGCTTTTCTTAAAATAAACATCATAGTCTGTCACACCTCAGGGTCAGAGGTCACTCTCTTAAAGTGATAAGCATAGACTGTATATAAGAGGTGACAAGCCACAACAGTATGCTAACTCAAATCCAGCGATTACATAAAATATACAGTGTACTGTATAGCATTTTATGCATATGCCAGTCGTCAGGGGGGCCCATTGGGTTGGTCACCAATTTTATTAGGGTGGCCGAGCCCCACCCCATCCCATCCCAAGCGCATTTGCAAGGTCAGGGACATATGTTGGACAAGAAGGCCTGGCTCACAGTCTCCGCTTTAATTCATTCCAAAGGTGTTCTATCAGGTTGAGGTCAGGACTCTTTCACAAAGTTGGGAGCATGAAATTGTCCAAAATGTCTTGGGGATACTGAGGCATTAACAGTTCCTTTCACTGGAACTAAGGGGCCCCTGACAAACAACTCCACAAACACAACTCCACTCTATAATCCCCCCTCCACCAAACTTTACACTTGGCATAATGCAGTCAGGCAAATACTGTTCTCCTGGCAACTGCCAAACCCAGAGAACACGTCACTCCAGAGAACCGTCTCCACTGCTCTAGTGTCCAGTGGCCGCATGTTTTACACCACAGCATCCAACGCTTTGGAGGTAGAGAATCATGGAGAGGAGTGAGATGGTGGGTGAGCAGAATTCAGCGGTTAACCCAGTTTAGATGGGTTACAGCTTGGGAGAAGAAGCTGTGGTTGGGGTGGGTGGGATCTCTGCTGATGCTGAGACCTCTGCGGAGCGAGTGTTTGTGGCAGCTGGGAGCTGGGTACCGGTGACATGCTTGAACACGCTGCAGGGGCTTTCTGGTCTGCTGAGGGGCAGTCACCGTACCACACTGAGATGCAGCTGGTCAAGATGCTCTCAGTAGTGCAGTTGTAGAAGTTGGTCTGTATTTTGGGAGATAGACAGGCGCACCTCAGCTTCCTCAGGAAGTGCAGGAGTTGTTGAGAGCTTCTTCACGAAAAAGTCAGTATTTGGCTTCCAGGAGATGTCCTCACTGATGTGGAGTCAAGAAATTTAAAGCTGGAGAAACGCTCCACAGCGACCCTATTGATATATGCGGGGGAGTGGCTGCAGCTGTTGGACTTCCTGAAGTCCACAATGAGCAATGAGTAGTGAATTGGCAGGTAGTCGTGGATAAAGAGGGACTAGAGGAGGAGGCTCAGAACATAGCCTTGCAGCACCTGAGCTAAGGGTCAGGGTAGAGGAGGTGAGGTTCCCTAACCTAACAAATTTAGGTCTGTTGGTTAGGAAGGTCCAAGGTCCAGTCACAGACGGAGGGTTTAAGTCCAAGGGAGAGGCGTTTGGTGGTTAGCTTGGAGGGGATAATGGTAGGCAGACCAGGCATTTGTGTAGCACCACAGTGCTTCATTTATAATGGTATATTGTGACACATTTTACTTTTATCAAAAAATTGCAGGTTCTGCAATTTGGATATTCCACTTAATATTATTTTGATTAATTGACCAGCCCTACACAGAAGTTAGTGTGCTATTTTAGGTGTCCAACACGTAAACTGTGGAAACTTTTTTATTACTCATTGTTGTCCTTTTCTTAAAACTCATCCCTCCTGAAAATGTTTTAAATAAGACATGTTGGAAATTGCCACTCTCTCCCATTCAAGCTCCAGGTAACCTATTACATTATCACTCTTTTAAAAAATCTTGCTAAATTATACATTAACGCCTATGGAACTCTCTTCCCCTTGATGTTCGCAATAGCGACTGCTTGTTGACTTTTAAAACGCGTCTTGTATTGAGCTTTTAATGCATTATATCTGTATGTGGCTTGTTTGTTGTTTGTATTGTTTTATGTTTGTTTTATGTTTATGATCTGTAAATTGTTTGTGAGGTGACCTTGGGTGTTATGAAAGGCGCCATTAAATAAAATGTATTATTATTATTATTATTATTATTATTATTATTATTATTATTATTATTAACAACTTAATTTCCTGGGAACAAATAAGAACCCCCTCGAAGACAAAGAACATTCCTGTGCCTGTTCCACCCATGGCCTGTAGGTGGCAGCAAAGCGCCGCACACAAAACAGTACAACACAACAGTACCACAAAACACAACAGAAGAAGAAGCAAGCCTGGCGGTTGGGTAACTCAATGCAGGGCAATGGGGTGAGTATCATGAAATTAATCGACCGGTTGATCAAAATTTACCCCAAAAACATTTGAATTAGACAAAACACAATTGAATTGCACCAATTAATTGCAAGCGAAGTGTGTCATGTTGTGTAAACCATTGCAGTTTTAGCGGAGCTAATCGTGACAGCTGCTGTCCGCCTACACAAAGCAGCGTCTCTCACTGTCACTGTTAGCCAGTTAGCTCCTAGCTAGCTGTCATCGTCAGGGGTGTTACTGTAGCCTGGTGAGGTAAGGTTATCTAATATGTCATTATGTTTAAACGGGCTAACGTTAACCTGTGAATGTCAGACGAGAAAAAAAATGTTAACCATAGTTAGCCTCACTGACGTTAACGTTATTACAGTTCACCGGGATCTACCAGCAGGTGACATAAATAAGTAAACTACTAGCTAATTAAAATGTCATACTTAGGGAGCATAACGTTAGAAGATTTGTTTTTTCAAAAGCAAGAGACTGTTACATCAGCAGCCGGTAACGATGAGATGAATTCAGATAGACTGCCAGTTGAGTCTGTCCTACATTTCACTCAGTTGCATGAGAGACCTATTTTTATATTATTCCCTCTGGGTTCAAAACACCCCCCCGCTATGTTTTGATGGGAACTAGAGTACAGACATGTTGTCTCGGGCTGTTTGTCCTCAGCCTTGAAACGGTGTCTTTGTTAGAGAGAAATGGTAACAATGGGACTAGGATTACTGTGTTAATGATACATGCGGTGTATTTTTAAATTAGCATAATCCAAGGTAAGTGTCTTCTTTTGGCGGTTGTGGTGCTGCAGTGCTTCAGTGAAATGCAGCTGATCAGATTTTGTTTCTTCATGTTGACCTGAGAGACCACAGGGACAGTCTTAAACATGAAACTATGGTAAACGTGATATTAGAATATTATGCTTTTTAATGCTCAATCTGTGGGTAATAATGAAATAATTGAAACAGCAATATATGGAGAGTCTCTTACATACAGTATGTGGATCCTTGTACCAAGCACAGTCAGTATAAAGAAGAAACCGCACTAACATACCCTCATACTGGGAAGTTTTATTTATATGATCACAGTGATGTGTGTTGTCTTCCCTTTTATTGTCATGTTTATTGTCTTTATTCGTGAGATAAATACATTTCCCTGCCCTCATGGGACAATAAAGTGTCTTTTATTGTATTCTGTTCCTGATGCACTGTGACAGAGGCACATTGTTAAAACCTTGTGGGAGGAGTATTTGTGGAATGATAATAAAACAATTTCACAGAGGCATACATCTTCACAGCAAGTTATTTTTACTATTAAGAACTGTGTTTATTTTTGAATGTATTATATGCATTTTTGTGCATATGCATATGCCCAAAGAGCTTTCAGATGACTTCAAGCAAGCAGCTCATTTATCCGTCTTAGCTAGAGGGCTAACGTGGTGCACCCAAGACTTTTCTGTGTGATGCCTCCCTCTCGCTTGCCTTTCATGACGTTGCTCACAACCCACCTGTATAGCACTTTTCTTCTCTTCTTTCCTTTTCCCCCTCATTAATCCCTCTTCTCCCTTCCTTCTCCAGTCTACTTGACTTGTGTTGACCTTCAGTGGAGACTGGCCCCCCCACAGCCATCCATCTTGTCAACATGCAAGGATTCTACTCCAAGCTCGACTCCTCCCCCTCCTCGTCCCCGTTATTGGGGGTGGGCCTCGTGCGAGAAGGTGCCCCCGTACCTCTCAGCCTGGCTGTGGAGACGGAGAAAGCTCAGGCTCTCCTACAGACGTTCAGCTCCGCCTCTCTTCTGGCGTCGGCAGGACTCGGTATGTTCTGTGTGGTGGCAGACCACGCCCTCCAGCTGTCCTTCATACAGCAACACCTATGGCTGCGTGCTGCCTTGGACAACGCCACGCATGGATTGGTGGGGCTGTGGTCATGGGCTGTTGTTATTGGAATGAGGAAAAAGAGCGATCTTTATGAGGTGCTGCTGGCCGGCCTTCTGGCATCCATCATAGACCTGGACCACTTCTATATGGCTGGATCCCTGTCACTCAAGGTGAGATCTGCACCCTTTCCGAGAGTTGTTCTGCATATTTAACAGAGCCTGACCGATAAATTGATGTGCCTATATTATCTGCCGATATCAGCTCGTTCCAGAAAAACTGCTACCAGTGTTTAGAACAGCCGATAAATGACAATTAAAAAAGAAACAGAGAGATGGAAGTGAGATCTTTCATGTTGTGAGACATGTTATAAGTGGTGAGAGTGCACAGATTCCCCTCAGAAAGAGGCTAAAAGCACATCAAAAATAAAACATGACAAGAATTCTTTCTGCTCTGTAATGTTGTTTGTCTGGCACCAAACCTATAGCAATCTGAATATAATAGTCAGATTGTTTGTGAGACTATTTAGATCAGGTAATTAAGTGTGGCTTTGCTAAATAAATCGTCCAGTTGGGCTCACTTAAAGTTTTATTTATTTATAATTTTCAGCACGTCTTCTAGAGATGCCAGGACACATTATGCCATCTTACACTCTTGGCTTGACTTGTACGTACTGGCTTTCTTAAACGTCTTGAACACTTGTTGTTGGATATCAAAGAAATTTTGAACAAGTTTCCTCCCAAAGGTTCAAAGAGCAGCAATAATGAGTTTAGCTTTTTCCCCCCAACGTGACACAAAACTGATGATGTGTGTAAATGATTTATATTCAGAAGAAAAGGCAGCTGTATAAGTAGCAGTAAAAAATCTAGCAGAACTTGTTGCATGTCAGTAATGAGAGAAGGGGAGGCACAATTCTGCTCAACTCCTTCCAGCAATAATATTTGTAGAATGTGGAGTGATATTATTATCATTCTGCTGAAGATCACCTTGCTAAATACTTACCGGTAACTCCTTCCCGCCGCTTTTCTTCCAGGCTGCAGTCTCGCTCCCTCAGCGACCTCCTCTGCACTGCTCCTCTCTCATCCCCGTCCTCTGCCTCTCCCTTCGCTTCCTCATGTGGATCGGACGCCTCAAAGACGCCTGGTGCTCCCTGCCATGGATGCTTTTCATTTCCATGGCGACGCACCACGTCCGGGATGCCGTGCGCCACGGCCTGTGGGTGTGCCCGTTTGGCAACACGGCGCCGCTCCCCTACTGGCTGTACGTCAGCACCACGGCGACGCTCCCTCACCTGTGCTCAGTGCTCATGTATCTGACAGGAACCCGGGATGTGATCTCCACCAAACACGGGGTGGCCATCGATGTTTAGACGCCACTTCACCACGTTTAACGCTGGTTTTGCCTCTAGGCAAAAACGTTTTGCTGTTTGAACCAACTTTCAGATACTTGAAATTACTTAAGAAAAAAAACATTTGTGGCATTAGAGCAGCATGGCGCTGAAAGAGGAACTTCAAACGGGGACACTGTCACTATATGATATTTGAAAACAAACAAAAAAACATTTACAGTTTCCATAGATGGAGACTGGGAAATAACGCTTTTCGGAAAAAGGAACGTTCCACTATCAGGGCCAATCATGGATTTCTGTGAGGTTGGTTTTCTGGTATTGAAATGTACCAGAATCCAGTTCACTTATCTGAAGAGTGAAGCTTATTTCTAAAAACTGTCTGAAGTATTTAGGGAGTGACCCTTTAAAGCTTTGACATATCATTTTGCAGAGGCTTGCTTGCGTGCTATCTGTTCATCTATCCAAACACTTGTAGAAAGGGACCAGAGACTTTACCTCCACCTATCACAGCCCCCTGAACTCTTAACAAGTCCACCACCTGAACGAACACCGTCTGTTGTCATCCTAAGAACACTCAAGGAAAAGTCAACCAAAGGTCAACCACAGGCTGTACGACACTGGTGTATTGTTTATCAGGGTTCAGCCTCAGTGTGTCCAGCAGTATATAACCGCCATTATCCCACTGTGCATTTAAGATAGCTCATCTCCCATCGTAGTGAAATTTAACCGATTGTACATTTATTGGAGAGTGAGATTTGAATCACTAACACATTCCAATGACAGATCCACTATTAATCACAGCAACACTAAAATGATCTTTGGCTGTCGCGCCTACAATATCCAGCTGTCAGCTCTCTGCCACTTCATCTCGCTGCTTGGATGAGCCTTACTGTCCAGTCAGGAACAACTTCTCCTATAGAAGCCAGAGTTTTCAATGACATTTTCAGCATCTTGAACAAAATCCTTATCCAATGATTTTTGGATCAAACCCATGTTAATCCAAAGCACCAGTTCTATTTATTGTACTTGAAACGGCTCTTGTACTGCGTGCATGAATCAGCCTGGGAAGTGAGAAGTATTCCACTGTTCAGATTGTCTGCTAGTTTTCTGGCTTCCTAGTATTGTACCAATGCTGGAAAACTAGCTGTACTGTTTTAAAACAGGACAGTCCACTGGAAGTGTTAACATTTATAGAACTGGCCCAGTGCTGAAGTTGCAGTAAAAGCAAATGGGTGAAATGACAGAGGATTTTGGAATTTATGAGTGTGACGTGTACGGTCTCCCAGTTAACCTCTTTATTTTACGCCACACACAAAAAAGGACAAGCGAGCTGGAAAGGGAATGATTTGTCCAATAGCGTATCAGTAATGTCTTCATACTGCTTGTTGATATTTACAGAAATATAAATTGAAGCGCAAAAAAACGTAATTGCTGCACTGCTTGCTGTATAGTGTTCTGCTGCAGTTTTTCTTGTTATGCTACTGTAATTAAATGACTGATACAGCACAGTCTACAGTCCCAGGTGGCTTTTCAGAGGTGAAACCACGACTATCAACTATTTATCACACGAGAAAATTCTTAATCCATTAAGACACAGAACATGTAGAGGTAGGAAGGCTGATTTACATCACTGTTTTAGATGTAGCTGGATCACACATTCATTCCATAACTGTATTTTTTAAATGATGCATAATAATGTGTTGTAATAGAGTGGATAGTGGAGTTAATATGTTTAGGACCATATTATAGTTATTTGAATGTAACAGACATGCTTTGAGTAAAAAAGGGAAAGCGGACATCGAAAGGTTTCTAACAGCCTTCTTTTATATTTTTGATCTGGGATCAGAGTTCAGTTGTTAAATATCAGCCACAACAGACATCTTAATATCCATCAGATTATTTTTGTTTTCTTATAAAGCTGCTGGTGATTAAAGTTTTAGTGATTCTCGTTGTCCACTAGGTTGCTGCACTGAACTATAGGTACTAAGCAGGTCCAAAATCTGTTATGGAAGAAAAAGTCCTTTACATGTGAGTTTAGTTGTTGTGTGTGTTAGTCTTTGTTTTGCTGCTATTGCACCATCATCTGTGTTTTAATTATTTTGGAAAATAAACTCTTGAACGGTACAAAGAAGGGTTTGAAAACACTCCACCTACTTCACTGAGGCTAAAAAATGGTTGTTGTCCCATTTTAATTGCCAATGTCACTTTCAGTAAGGCATTATCTCTTTTACTGCTACTTATGTTTACAATGTGAACTTCTTTAATGATTAACTATTGTGTTGAATTTTGCACATTTTAAGTTTTTTCTGTTTGAATTTTGTTTTGTATGCTTCTACGTTTTGATTTCAATAGAAGGTATCGATTGTTAAAAGTTCTAATGTAGTTTTCTTTTTATCTCAATAAAATATATCCTGTGTGTATATATCTTGTGTTTGTGCATCAGTATGTTCTGTATGTGTTTAAGTAAAAAGGTATACTGTATCAAAATGAAGTGAGATTAGATAATGGGCAGAAGAAGGATGGCCGGTAAACATCGGGTTTGCCATCAGCTCTTCAGAATCAGGAGTCTTTCTCAACTCACCGTTGTGTCCTGACATTAAGCAAGTGCGAGAGATTGTCAGTACATGAATCCACTGTAGAAAAGGCAGAGATGCTCATTTCTACACTGACGGCGCTCTTGCCATAAACAGACATGTTTTGCGTATGACATTTGACTCTTCTCAGAAAAAAAGCTAGTTGGAAGGAAAATGGACTGAATAAATGTATGTTTAGTAGGATATGTGCTTTTTAGCATGGCCCCTTGAGATCTGTTCTCCAGAAAAACAATCCAGCACCGAGCAGAACAGCAGGTGTGTAAATAATGTCAGTTTATGAATAAAGAGTTTATATAGAGAACTTATGAACTCACAGGAGAATGTCTATGTTCCCAAACCCCTAACCTTAGAACTGAGAAACAAACTCTGTTATGTTCCCCTTATGTGCCATATAATTCTGGAAAACATAGAATTTACCCCATGCTGGCATTACTGTTTTAGCTAATTGACTTTTGTGACTCCTCGCTTACCCACTTGCTCCAACATTATCCTACACTTTAGTTTCCATTTAATGTGCTATTTGACTGCTGTTAAGCAAAGGTTACACATCCTCACTCATCAGGACGTAAGAGCATGTGGTGCTGCACTTCACCCGAGTACTTGTATTGGGTCTCTCTCAAAGGCATTGTGCCGAGCTGTTGCCGCTAATTGTGAATATCCTGAATACATCAGGAGGAAAGCAGTTGGCCTGAGTCAGAGCTGCACAAAGTTAAATAAAACCACTGTTTTCTCATGGCCAGAACTGCGCTCTCCTGATTTTAAATGTGCGTCCACCAGGACAAAGCTTATGAAAGGTTAGAAAAATAACAGGAAATAATTTATCAGCAGAGGTTTCCTCATCTACAAAGACATCTAAGTGGTCCACCTTGCATTAAGGATGACCAGCAGAACAATAAAGAATCATACTCCAGTTTGAAACTTGGACCCTGTAGACGCTAAAGCCTGCATGACGACGTGTTTGCCATATGGGAAGTGAAGCCAGAATACCAAGGCGATTTCCTAAAGCTTTCTAAAAGACACTGCAACAGGAACGACTTTAGGGGAAATGTTTTACATTTTTTGAGAATCGGAGCCCAAACAATACTAGAGACGGCTTATTTTTTCAGATTAAGAGTACACACTTTTTTTTGCACAATAGTTCAAATGTTTTGGACAATGGACAGTTTATCACCAACATTATAACCAACCAACCAAATATGTTCCTCATGTAAACACAGGTGCAGTTTTAGTTTAAGAAGACAAATATAGGGAAGAAAAGCTTGTAAAACATGAGGTAGAGATAACCAAAATACCCTGAAGCTGCAAGTGTGATAAAATAGTATTTATTTCACAGACACATACAAGGAGAGAGACGGGAAAAAAAACAAAAAAAACAGCTTATGGTGATATCTGTCGTACAAATAAAGTACTATGTACATCTGAGAATGGATGCCTGAGTGTAATTTGAGTTATAAGAACCAAAACCAACAGGCTCCATCTGCTATCACATACTTCAGAGGAACATAGAAAGACTGAGGATACCACAAGTGAGTCCACAAAAACAGAGAAAACACCACTAGTGAAACAGAAATGCGGCACACATACACATAAAATTTTAACTGATGGATGGCTTATAAAAATCTGACCAAGCAAAGTGTCTGTATGATAAAAAATATTTTTTAACGGAGAGAATTTTTTATTTCTGACTTTAATTTTGCTGTTTAGATTGGAAAATATTAACTTTTTGGCTCTCATGTGATGTTAGAGCACTCATAGCATGACATCACATCTACTGTTTTCCTTTTATTTTATAGTTATGCTGTATTAAACCGCATACGAGTTACAATAATGAAGCAGTTCATTAAGTCTCTTCAAAGTCACTTTAAGACCTTGAAGGCCTGGAAAAGCATGGGAAAATGTACTTTCATAACCAGATACTGAAAGAACTCTCAAGGGTTCTTTATTTTAAGGGAAATTAATATTTGGAGGTATTATGATGATTAAAAAAAACATTAATTCGTTAGTGTCCCATCCATTGCAAGTTAACAATTTTCAACTCCACTTTCAAAGAATGAACAGTTGTAATTTTGAAGCATGTTAACCTAACATTTTGCTGCATGTAGATTTTTTTTTTTGCTCACACAAGCTCTAAAAATTCAGATACTAGCTCACACCCATCTGATTTGATCTATCAACACACTTCTTTTTCCAATTTCAACTGAAAGTATAAGATCAGCTGCCAAATATCTGAAAATGAAACAGTTTTACTTCCTCTGTAAATGTTGCCACAGGAATTCAAGATCAGTTGTGGGGAGCAAAAAAGACAAATAAAGAAATAAAATCGAACACTAAAGCAAAGCAAGTTGGATAAAAACGAACTCAGTAAACACATTGTCCATACAGTAATCGTACAGTAACACAGCTTCATATAACTGGGTAGAAAGACACAAATACACAATGCTGGGAAGGTTCCCCAGACATGGATTATCCTCAGTCGGCAATACTCTGTGGGAATCTCTCTTCAGTCACTTTTGGGATTTTACATTGCAATGTCATCTGGATCTACTGAATCTGCACAAACCTCAAAGGTGATCTGATTTGAGTATTGACTGAATATATGTTGCTCTGATGATGTTCATTGTAAGAAAGATCTTTTTTTATTTTCCAATTCAATCAAAAGCACGTTTGGTTTAATAGGTTTGAGATTTGACTTGTGTATAATATGATGAGCTGTAAAGCTGCTATTAACTGCTAAATGTCAGTTACAAAAGAAAACAAACCATGTCTGTGAAACTATCCCAAAGAATATGTTTTTTTCTCTATATATAAAGATCACTTATAATCACATACACAAAATGTATTTTTTAATGTGTGATACACAATAATATACAAAAAAAGCTTCAACTGGATCCATGCATAATATGTGGAGCTAGCTTGAGAGAACATATCAAACTGGAAAAAACTCTGACTTAGATGTTTGTTTTTGATACAAACTACAAAGTCAGTCAATCGATTGATAACTACACAGCTTTGGATCAACAAGAATTTAACCACCAGACTAACCGCCAGTAAGAAATAAAGAAAGAAATAGAAGAGCCTCTCGCTTCTATCTGTTGCAGACAGATGCAAAACTAAACCAGATATGCTGTACTGGAGGTATTTGGAGCTTCTCATACGGTTAGCACTGGCCACCCAGAAATCATTCATTTTCCATGAGTCGGCGGGACGAGAGAGAGAGAGAGAGAGAGAGAGAGAGAGAGAGAGAGTCGCTCTTGTCGTGTCTGTGCTTATCTCACCAACGCTGCCTCTTCTGTGATTGATTTGATCAATGCTCCACTTAACTTTACCAAAAGCCTCCAAAAATGTCAAATATTGTCACCATACTAAAGCATCAACATGAATTCTAATTTACTGTAGGGCAAGCTTACCAGTGCATACTATTTCTCTGTTATTTAATGTGGTGCACAGAAACATATGCTGCTGACTGCTGTACACAAACCCTTTTACCTCCTGTCCCCTTTGTCTGAGGAAGCGGTGACAGTAGCAGTGACTTGCACTTGCAATGAGAAAAGAGCCCCATGCCAAAGTCATTGTGAGTTGCACTTTCTGCATCCATTTCCATTCCCATCTGACCAACAGCAGCGCTGCCAAAATGTCTGCTAGATTTGTTCATGAGAACAGCTTCCCAAAGGACTTTTAGGTGAGATAATGAATTCTCTAATTATTTTGATGGAAAACAAAGTGCTTAACATCTTGTAGTTAGCTAGTTCTATCCCCTAATAAAAATACCCCAGCTTGTTATGTCATGTGTTTCTTACTTTTACAGCTATAATCTCGTTTTCTCATTTTCTCAATTACCTTTTTTCTAATTTAAACGGTTTCGTAATAACGGTGAGTATTAAATCGCTCTTGGGTCCACTTTTGTCTTGCTATTCTTATCGTCTGCAGGTACTGTCAGACTCACCAGAGATGAACCTTACCTATAAAGTTTAAGAAAACGGTCATACAGTGGAAACCGCTTATAGTGATCATGGTTACAGTGATCAAACATGTATATATTAAAAAAGCTTACTATACAAATGCTGTTTAAATAATTTGCTTATAGTTATCAAGTAGTCCACTTACAGTGTTCATTTTCGGTCTTTTCCTACATAACAACATGAAAAAAATATCTAAATATTTTATGAATATGTTTGTTTCCAAACTCTGCTACCAATTTATCTTCAGGCATTGTTAGTCTACATTTTATTTTTAGGCCAATGTAGAAATGCACTGAAAGCAGCGCCAAGCTGTGGCTTAGGAGCCTCTCTGCACTTCTGATTTTACTGTAGTTGTAAACTGCACACTTCTGTTTTAGGATATAGACTAAATGGTGAAACTGTCCATTTCATTACTTTATATCCATGTAATAAATATACAAATGTGAATTAGATGATAATCTGCATGACAAATTACAATAAATCACCCACTTACAGTGATCAAGTTGACACAGACAGACTTAATCACTAAAAGAGGTTTCCACTGTAGTGACTTCAAGGGTGTGACAAAGTTTATTTATCAGTAATGTTACAGCTTCTTGAATGGGAGGATTCTCAGTTTTATATCATTGTAAATTAAATATCCTTGGCTTTGTCAGACATACTAAGTAATTTGAACATGTCTACGTAACCCCCCCCACCCCCCCTTTTAATAGACAAAAGAATTGACAGTTTAATTGATAAAGATCTAATTGTTAGTTTCAGAAAATATGGCACTGTCATATTATGCATACAGTTTAAATGCAAAAAAAACAGTATGTACATACAGTATATACTATTTGTCCACAGAGATATTGTCCCATTCTAAAGAGTTACTCAACACTAGAACCTGGAAAATCTTGCTTTTGTTGACCTCCAAGCTGCTTTTTACAGATGAAAAAGTGTTATCTCCTTCAACCAAAGAGGGCAGCATAGCACTGCTTTTTCAGCCTGGTGTTGAGTTTCTCTTTTTTAGGAATAAAATTAGATTTGCCATCCACTAAGATAACAGACAAACTAGGCTGGATTTGATTTTTTATCCCTGAATGTAGATGATTTATTATTCCCTAGCTAACTCGGTATGTTTGTAATGTCATAATGTGTCATAATGCTGGTTGTTTGTGAAAGGCCAGTATCTTACTTATCTCTCTGTCTCCCCATGTGTGCCTTTCATTGACACACATTCAGAAACAGTGGGTGGATGGATAGAAAGAGGTATAACAAAAGAAACAAAAGAACACCTGTGCTAAAGACAATGAAGCACAAAACAAGCATAGCATGCAACATAAAATCACTTGTCATAAATGAAATAAAGTCTAGATAACCCAACCTGCCCCCCCGGGACCTTATTCTCCGTGTCCATCCCTCAGGTCTGGAGCCAGGAGCAGGTTGCATCCTGCCCCACAGCTGAGACCATAATGCCCGTAGTTACTGCTTTGGCATCAGATGCACAGAAAGACTGGCAGAAGTTATGCTTCCTTCACAGCGTTGAGTCGGTCAGTCAGTCGATCGAATAACGGACGCACATTAACTTGTTACTTCTCACAATGAATTTCAAAAAAATGAAACGTGAGGAGCTCTGGGTGGGAGAAGAGGCAAGTCCCTTCCCACAAAAAAAAAGCCTATGTTCTCCTGTTTGGCAGTTACATATCCTGTCCTTACTTTGCTTAAAAGTAAAAAAAAAAGTAAAAAAAAAAAAAGCCACTGCTCTCCAAAGAGGTTATGGAGTCAGTCCACCTGAAGCAGCATTAGTTGTGAGTGAACTCAAATGTCCTGATGCAGTGTCCCTCCTACAGTCCACTGAAGTGAACCTAAAGGAACAGAGTAGGGTCTGTTCTCCCTGTTTGCAAGGATCTGCTGATACATTGTGAATAATGCAGTTAGACGGGACCACTGAATATGTCCAGGGAAATTTTGCACAACGTCCCCTTCTTTCAACCTTGGACATATAGGGTAACTTTTCCCTACCACGCATTGCTCCTTGTATATGCTCGTCCCTGTTGTCCTGGATCCTGGAGACTCTTGCAGGTGCATTCTGGTTAATGTAGTTAAATGCAGACGGTCAGCATTCTACAGTGGTAAAGGCAGAGGCCGACTCTTGGGAGGAGCCCTAGAACGGGCTGACTAGGAGGGGAAGATGAAATCCACCTAAGAAGAGAAGACAAGAGAAAAGAGGGAAGAAGACAAGAGAATAAAGAAGAGAGAGAGAGAGAGAGAGAGAGAGAGAGAGAGAGAGAAGAAGAAAAACAGAAAGAAGAAAGAAAGAAGAGGAAAATCTGGAAAAAGTTGATGAATAAAGCAGGAGGAGAAGAAAACAAGAGGGGACATTCAGTTGGGAAGAGTTGAGTGGAGGAAAGCGGAAGAGAAAAGGCAACTTTAACAACATGAATAAATCATAATGTAATTAAGCACTGCCTTGAAAGCACATATTTAAATAACAGAGCTGGATGAGAGATATGAAGGCATACTTAGAGGGGTATAATCTGTGTGTGTGTGTGTGTGTGTGTGTGTGTGTGTGTGTGTGTGTGTGTGTGTGTGTGTGGTAGGCTTATAATCACAAGTTGGCTGGCTATCTGAAGGGTTGTCTGAATGTTGTTTATAGCAGCACTTTGAACCATTTCGGTTCTTACTAAAACAGAGCTTTGCTACGTTCTTCTCACTGGCTTAGCTCCCATTTGAGGGCATCTTGTGGTTGTGTTATAAATCTTAAAGAAGTGACACTTAATTAGGATTTTAATTAGAGGTCTTAAACTATCTGCCAAACAAGCTGAACTATGAACATAAACAACCATGTGTGGCCATCAGAGAGAACTCAACCGATTCACAACACATGTTGAGCAGAGTGTGAGAGGGAATTTAAATCTGACACAAACCCGACAAAACAAAACCAAAATGCTGAAGATGAAACAATGTCTTGCGTACATGAGTGTCTCACATTAGATTGGCATGGACTTCATCTTGACCATAGATGTGAGTTCCTGTTTGGTCACATGATCGCGACGCCGCTGCCTCATCCTGGAAATATGAAACAATAAGTTAACACCAACCAAAAATGTAAAAAAAAAAAAAAAAGCCAGGCTTTGCAAAATAAATAAAAAACTCACACAAAGAGAGAGAGAGAGAGAGAGAGAGAGAGAGAGAGAGAGAGAGAGAGAGAGAGAGAGAGAGAGAACACAGCTGTGGCCTGTGGAAGTGGGATGTGTGGTGTGTGCTTGTGTCTTACCACACGACAAAGATGAGGGAAGGGATGGTGGTGAGCACAACCAAGGAGAACAAAACCAGCAGAATCACCAAACCCAAATTACCTTCAGCCTGAAGTACAGGATCTGAATGGGAAAACAGAGAAGAAAACAACAGTGGGGGGGGGGGGGTCAACAAAACAAGTAAGGGTGGGAGAAATGAGAAAGAGAGCGATAAAACAACATAAGAGGAGCTCTGAATCAAATCAAACAGTAAGATCAGAGGAACAGGTGCATCATAGCAGACGGAAATGTGTGGTGAAATAAAGAAAAAAATATATGTATATACAGTTAAGGAAGAAGATGGACAAGACACTTCTTCACACATCTGTAGACTGTGTCTTGTTATAACTCAACAACAAAAGCAAAATCTGCAAAGATATGCATGTCCTTTCATCTTCCGTGTTTGAGTGTGTTCTCTGATTTATTTACTCTCTGGTGAGAAGTTAATTTTAAATCTGCCATTATAGCTTTCACACAAACATGCATTCACCATACTGAGGAGTAAATAAATCTCTTTCAAAGCAAAAAAAAAAAATATTAAAATATCTGCAGAGACGCACACATTAACGATAGAATGTGCAAAAACATGTGGTATTTACGAGATTAAAAGACAATTTATAGGCACATCTGCAAGTGACAGTGGACACACACACACACACACACACACACACACACACACACACAGAAGAAGACATCTGGTTCACATCAGACCAGCTAAAAGAAATCTGACGGCATCACTCACAGTGACTTTCAGCCTTTACTCTACTGCCAAAACTCTGTGTATTTGTCTCCTTGTGTATACTATATATGTGTGTGTGTCTACTTGTGTATACTTGCTGTGCACATCTTGTGTGTATATTTTTATTTTCCTGTGTTTTTGCCCATGTATATATGTGCTGCTATGTATTTAATGTTTCATCCAAGGCACATACTGTAGAGAAGATAATACCCTACAGGTACAATTTACTGCAGTTATATGTAATTTGGTCGATGAAGCCCGACACAACACACTTGCACTGTTCTATGTAGAGTGTAATAACTATAAATAATGCCTTATTGCTCCAGTAATGACTGATGTGGCCTCCTGTTGCTGCCGAAATAGGACATATAATGGCGTGATTGTAAACTAGCGAGGAACAGCTATATTTAAAAACTGATCCAACTCGACTGTGTTAATAATTTCACCTCAAAATGAGATAATGGATGTTTTGGATTTGAATGACAGTTTAATGGGTAACTTTTAACTTTTAATGGGGAAGCATTTATTTCAGGGACTTACATGCAGTACTGGTAGCACTAGTAAAAGTAGTAGTTATGTTAGTAGTAATACTGGCTGATAATGATAAATGATAGCAGTGTAGTAATAGATGTAAACATAATACAGCAGGAATAATCACAGTAGCAGTGACAGCAGTAGAGAATTTGTGCTTTTAGCAGCGGTAGAACTTGTAAGAGTAGCAGATTTGGTAACTGTAGCAGAACAACTGGAGTGGAAGAAGTAGCAGAATCATAATAACAGCAACTGCACTACTGTTGAGCTACAACATTAGCACATGCAGTGCTGGTGTTGCTACTGAAAACAATCACAAAGCATGGCAATTATCATTTGACGTTATGACAGGACTCTTACTGTGGGACTTTGTAGTGGAGGTTTCAGGTTTTGTGTTGACGGGAAAGACAACTGTAGAACTGTCCTCCAACGGGAGCTCCTCTGCAGGTTCAGGGGTGGTGTACCCTGGTGTACACACAACACACACACAACACACACACACACACACACAACACACACACACACACATTGAAAATAATTCCTTTTGTGTAAGGATGTGAAGATCTTTAAGTAGTGGCAATTCTCTCTAAGTAGGAGTCAGTTATCTTTATCTCGCCTACCGTAACAAGCAACAAGACTCCTCACAGGTACCATGAAGAGAGATCACAAATCTCACTCCCCTTACTGGTTACCAGTGAAATACAGCACTGATAAGGCCTAAATTTTCACTTTTCCCTTTTCATTCCGAAGACATGACTGTTCACCCTCTTGTTTTTATTATTATATTATTTGTCCTCTGGGCAACGTGGAGGGCTGCAACTAACTATTATTAATTTTTACTAATGATTAATCTGCAGGTCATTTTCTCAATTAGTCATTTGGTCTATAAAACAGAAAATAGTAAAAAATAAAAATAAAATAAAAAGCCCAATCCACTTATACAGGTGACATCTATATATGCCTTGATTTGTCCAACAGTCTAAAACAGAAAGATTTTCAGTTTACTACGATAACTTCCACATTTGAGAGATAGATATCATCATTAATCTATTATTCAAGTAATCGTTGCAGCGCTTGCAAGATGCCTACTTTATTTCCATTCTTTACTGTTATTTATAATTATGCCTTAAGTAATGTGTATCTTTTATGTAACTGTATTGGGTCATCTCTCTGTTAAGCACATTCATCCACATCTGTTGCTTTTAAATGAGCTCTAAAAATAAACTGACGTGACAAATCATTTAGAAGTGAACATTCTGTGAATTGTCTTTCTGACCTGCCCACGGCCTGGCAGAAAGCAGGGCACTCCATTCACTCCATTGGCTGTCAGAGTTCACCTCATCTCGGGCCCGAACCTGAACATGGTGGAGGTAGCCAGCCAGGGCGTCCAATATCAGGACTGGACTCTCCTCAGAGTAAATCTGATTGATGGAGAGAGAGACATGACAGGGAAAGAGAGCACAAGAAAATAGTAGTGAACGGGGAGGAAGGCTGATGTTGCAATGGTGTGTTTTTACATGTTATTGTTGTTTTAGGTCCTCTGTTGGGACTTGATTTGTGAAAGTGACTTGCAAATTACCCCTTCATCATAAAAGAAAGACAAATCATTTGATAAAAATATACTGAAATATACTACTAAGAAGAATGGCCCTGCTTACTTACATCTGACCAGTACATAGAGCCCTTTGGCCTATATCTGATATGAAACACAAGGGGGAAAGCATCATGCAGCGGCCAGGAAGAGGGAAAGTTCCACGAGACAATCAGCCTCTGTGGATAGCCTTCTAGCTCCTTCACCAACACTGACTCTGGAGGGTCTGGTTTCACTGTGGAGAGACAGATGGAAAGAAAGAAAGAGAAACTAAGCCACAATTATTTCCACTATGGTTGCCATACTGTTTAAAAAGACATTACATGTTCAATATTATGTACAAGAGGGCAGAATGTCACAAAGGAAACCAAAGCACCTGTACAGACATAAATGCTCAATTTCTTTAACTAGTCTGCCTTTAGAATCAGTTTTTTTTTTAAATTTTGCTGGGATTTAAAAAGTGCTTTATTAAATTAAATTTTTTCTATGTATATATCACCTCGCTATTTATCAAAACATTCATCAATTATCTGAATTGTGTCCTACATAGTCTATGGTTATGTTTTCAAGCGCGCTACTGTGACAAAAAGAAACTAGATGTTGAGGAAAAGCAGTGAGGAACATTCAAGACACCGCCCGAGAGCATCAAGAACGTCACACAGAGAAGCAGCAAAACAAGATAATTGAGGTCATTATATGAGGACCAAAAGGGCACGGACACAAAAGCCGCCGGGAAGAGTTATGTGCAGCGTTAATAATCATAGCATTTTGAGCGCATGTGTGTGGGGCTGTGTTGTATGAATGTACAGGTGTATTTTTGTTACAAAACAGTTTGTTTTATCTTTAAATCTGCATGCTTGCGCTTCCATGTTTCTGTGCCTCCATGGATGTGCGCCTTGAAATGCTATCGTAGTTTAACCTGTTTATTAAATGCATGTAGATGTGAAAAGATGTGTGCATATGGAAATTATGAAAACAAGGACAGTTAATGCCTCCTTTTAGGTTCTATACGGACTTGAACCTTTGTATGTAATTGTTTGGTTAGGGTTAGGCAAAAGAAGGAGAGTGGACAATGGAGGTGCTGTTGAAGCATGAAGCTTGTACTACTGAAGTTGCAAAGTTTGAACAAGCTGTTTTAAATGACTGTGAGTCTAAAGTGGAAAAAATAATATAGGGGGACTTGGACATAAGTATTTTCCAGGCAATAATAATAGTAGGTTTTAAATAAAGATATAGCATGTTTCAGTAGAGCTGGGTGTGGAGTACTAAAAACAAGAAATAAATGGTGAAATTAATCAACTCCCTGAGAAATAAAAATCACTAATATACTTTATAAACAAACAATCGTCATACAAATGTGTCACTAAAGTGAGAAAAAATATTCCCCTGTGTGTATGTGACTATGTGTATATGTGATCTTACATAGCTCATGTAACCTAAACTGGACATATGTTGTCTCGGACCCAAGGCCATTGCTCTCTGTGATTCTCAGGGTATGGATGGTCTGCCAGAAGGCGGGGTGATCCACATCACAGTGCTTGCGAGTGACATCCAAGATACAAGGCCTCCACTCCTGACCATTCCCCCTTAAAAACAAGACAAAACACATCTGAATGCTGAAGCCAACAGGGATCCCATTGGGATCCGACTCTATACACGCTACATGCAAAATTTAACTCTGTGGCACATGCGCTATATTTAGTTTCTTCATAGGCCATTCTGAATGTGACCTTGGGCTTTACTGTTTCACTTGCAGTAACTCACTCGTACCTGAAGGAGGCATTGTACTTGGCTGGCAGGAAGGTCTTTACCGATTCCACCCAGGAGCAGCGGACGTGTGTGTGATTGGGCACTTGACAGGAAACGCGTAGCAGTCCAGGGGGATCTGGGAAAGGGGAGTCAGACAGAGCTCATTTTCAAGACAGACATGGAGTTTTTTTAAGGTCCCTATTAAATGTAATATTTTAAAAGGTTTCTCTCAAGTCCTCAAGTCCAAAATTAACAGCTCTGTGCCATGGTGTCCCCTAACATGAAACCAAAATATTTCAGGAGGCTTGGCCAGTATCCTGGAAAACTCCCTGTCCCTCAAAAGGAAGCCCACTTAGGGAGCCGCTTCCTGTTTGAGACATTTACAGGAAGTGGAGGGCTATGTCTATGTCACGGACGATAAGACCTGTTTCCGCTGAGGACCAGCAGCTGTTCTGAATACGACTGTAGTAATAAGATGTCTTGTTATAGCCAGAGAGCCAGCATAAATTAGACGCTGAGAGAGGAAAGCCATTCATTTAAAAAACAGTGGGGGAAGGAGAGACAGAAAGAGAGAGAAGATTGAGAAACATAGAGGAAAGTATGTTTAGACAAACTCAAGAGAAAGATGAGAATGTCTGAGTATGCTTTTAAGCTGAATTATCAATAAAATGAACTGAACTGTGAGGGACTGGAATGCTGTCTCTGCATGTAGGGGCTAAAACTCAGGGGACAAAGGCCTGTTACTGCTGCAAAGACTGTCGTTAAAAGGGTAAAAGCTTCTAGATTAGACGCTGTGAGCCCGGACAAGTCACAATAACACTTACGGCCCAGCCTGAGTTTGACAGAGTGGAGGAGAAGTCCCTGGTTATCATAGCAGCTGTAGTTGCCCTGCGCCGAGTGGTTTACGTGCAGCAGGACTAAGGCTCCATCCGATGTCACTTTGTGCCATGGCAATGCTGTGCTGTAGTTGAGACGCCACACAACAGGTATCCTGGTTGGGCACATGTTAGTGTTTAGTTATTATGCTTATGAGGACTTCACTCACTCACCTTTAAGCCTTATGCTCGACCACAAGACCTAAACAAGAAGCAAGGTCTTTAAGGACATTATCAAAGGCATCTAGATCAGCAAAACTTTCATATTTTTCTTACTGTTAATTTACATTTAGCCTTTTTTACATCTGATGTAGCAGTGCAGGCACGGTTTGACCCTTTGTATCACGCAAGTTTTCTTCTGTTTCCTTGAAAACAAAAATGTTGACTGTCAGACCACCATTAAAAATATATAATTTGTCCAGGTTCAATCAAAACAAAAAAGTGCATAATTAAGTATGTGAATATGGTTAGATGGCTGATTAACTTTCGAAACACTACCGAGACTCTGACTAAAAATTCAATAAGTCTTGTTTACTGACATTTAACAGCCACTTTCAAACTCCCATATGACTGTGCTGGAAATGTCTCGTTGTCATTACGGGACAGAAGAAACACAACTTCAAGTTATACAGGCAGTAGTTTGCTTTCCTTACCTGATTTGTGACTTCCCGCATGCCAGTGTCACATTTGACTCCAAGTGCCCGTACTGCACGCCTGACACTGGAAACACAGACATCCCATAAAATATTAAAGCACATTGTCGTCTGGCTTACACCATCTGCACACTGCACAAATTGACATACCATGCGTCCGCATTGTCTGTATTAATGTGATTTAAGCGCCACCATTTACAGTAGAGTCAACGGTATCACCATAACATGACCATAGAAGGTTAGGGATGCTGCAGACTCTAAGCTGAAGAGACTTTGGCACACAGTATAAAGCTGCTGCAGTATGTTTTATTTTTCTGAAAAGTTTATCATCACAATTAAAATAATATTACTCCATATTAGCAAATCCACTCTACAGCCCCTTAAGTAAAAAACAGAGAAGCAGTTAAGCATTTTAAAAGATAAGAACAAAATATATAGGTTTTAAAAATGTGCCCTTATATTGTGAAAAATTACTAGTGCTGCTGATCACACTGAGAATCAACAAATCTGTCAATTTGCACAACTTTGACTGCTCATTATCTCAGTTAGCCTGTCCATAACATTGATTCACTGACTACAGAAGATTCAACATCCTATTGTCTTTTCCAGTCTGAACTTCACAAAGACCCAACTTCTTGTTCCATAAGGCTTCAGATTAACTGATTTTGTTCGTGGTGGTCATATATCTACATAAATACATCTGTAAAACAGGAACAATTTCATGATGACTCACCACACCTACAGCGACCACACTGTTCGCAATTTCAATTGGAACTATTTTTATCCATGAAACAGCTTTAAGCTGCACAGACAAAATCCCATGTAACCCCATAGAAGTGGGGTGGCTGCACACTTTTCTGAAAATATCTCCAAACCTGGGTACACAAAACCAATGCTGCATCGTGAACCAACCCTTCCGCCACCAGCGTACGCCATTGCCGTAAACATAACATGATCCGCCCTGTTCCTTAACATGAGGAATTTAGAACAAATCCTTTAATGTGCAAGCAGACGTGATGTAGCCCAGTAGTTTTATTAATCATTCTGTAACATAATGTCACAGGTTTATTATTTGGAACAGTTCATGGGTATCCATTAATGTGCATTCAAATGGAAGAAAAATCTCAAAGGCCAAGTACGGGCGGTCTGGTGTGCTTTAGTGAATAGAACTATTTCTATCAATAAGTTAAAATGATGAGATAGAAGCTGCTAAATAATTAGTTGCCATCATGAAAAATTAGAAGGCAGAGTACATTTGAAGCAATACTAAGTGCAGTGTATACCTGAACAAATATTTGTGGTGACTGTAGTAATTTGCCAAGTTGATACTCTATCTGCAGTACTGTATGTGAGTGTATGTGTGTTTAACTTGGCTCCATAATATGAAAGCTGGCATTTACAGTAGATCTGGAGTGGGAAAACATCACTTTGATTGCCAGTTTGCCCCGCACACACCTTCATTAATTCTCAACCTCGCTCACTCAGGCATGCACACTCCCTGCTGGCCTCTCCGCCCTTGGTAACAAACAATTTATCCCAGGTCTGTGTTTTGTTTTCCCTCTTAATTTTTTCTACAAACCTCTCTTTATCACCTTTTTTCTCTTCGTCACAAGTTTGAAGGGTATTAAAGTAGGAGAAGCATATAAAACTTGTAGGCTTGAGGGAACCCAGGCCGGTGGAGGAGGGGAAGCATTTGGAGGAGGTTATTATTTAATTTGCTGTATTGGTATATTTATATTAGTTTTTCCTGCTGCAATAACCTCACATGCCCTTCAGGGACCAACTAAGTTAATCCTAAATTAAATTTGACACATACTCAAGTTGAAGGTTTAAACTGAGACCCTATTCAATACTTCAGCACACATGTGAAGCTCACTTTTCTGGCTTGCTGCTGCTGTTTTACTGGCTGCACTAAATGAAACAGCCGGGGAAAAGAGCAGCAACGTGTTCAACGTCGCGGTTGCATTTACAGTTTTTTTGAGGGAAGGAGACAAATACACACAGAAAGGAGGACAATTAATCCTGCTGAGACTTGAACAAATGGAACCATGTTCATTCTTTTTTAAGGAATTTAAATAATCAAATTAAAATTTTTCCGACCAGTATTGTGATTTATGTTCCGATTTATTTTCTAGAAATTAAACTACAGGAACGCCGCCTGACAATGTTTTGATATCAAACTGCATGTACAGACTGTTAATTGCTCTGCACTGTAGCTGCTTGACATTAACTTCAGAGTGACAGGACGAGCTGTTTCACAGGCCCACATTCTGGAGGTCTCAATTTAGAGACTTAAAGGTGAGAAGCTTTAAACAGTGTTATCATTTCCAGCAGCTCTTTTCTTCCAGCTGTTGTTTACACTAAGCAAATTACTAGCTACTAGGGTAGGGCAACCTTCTCTATTTTCATCTAAAATCATGTAACACGCGGATTAGGGGGGTTCACTGGTCATCATTTATGTTCTTTTCATGTTACCTGTGTTTGATTGGAGTAGATTTGTAGGGGTGGGCGTTAGTGTGCAGGAGTAGGGAGGGAAAGAGGGTAGAGTGCAGCCGCTTTGTATGGAGACAAACACGGAAAGAATATCTGCATATATGTCGCATTCGCTTATACAAACTGAACAAAAGTTTGCAGTTTTCCCGTGTAAAAAAGGCCTTTATCCCGCAACCCTGTGTGCTTTCTACAGAGATGGGGACTCAAGTTAGAGTGCGACTTAAGTTGCACACAAAGAGACTTGAGACTCGCGTCCTCAAGAGACTTCAGTCTCGACTCGGACTCAAGGTGCTTGAGCTTGAGTCCAAGTTGGCTATAACCTGCCTACATAACATCTGCTGCGCAGCGAGGACAACAAACAGCGGCAGTTGCTGTTCCATTCATCATAAACTTTGGCTTTAAAACTTCATCCAACAAGACCCAAACAAAGAAGCGCTAAACGCAAATAGGTTAGTAACGTGGTGAGTAAACATTTTTAGCTCAGCATTGGCCATCTAACGTTAGCTTGCTTCTTGCTTCAGCTACGCCCTATGAGGGGTTTTACTCCGCCAGTCTTTCGTTATGAAAAGATGAATGAGCGTTCATTTACTTGCCAAACGTCCTGCTTTCTGCCATCACGTTAGGTATTACTGTTGGCTAGAGGTTTATTGTTGAAAATGTTAACATTACAGTTTTATTTAGTTAACTTTACTCTGGGTTTAAGAGTCAACAGGGTTTGTTGACTTACAGTAGTTTATAAGCTTATAACTACTATAAACTACAGTAAGCTTATTACAAGTTATTGATTGACACATTGTACATTAGGCTACATGGTTGTGCTCTGTAAGTTAAAAACAGGTTACAGGTTTATTGTTGATTATGCAATGTCACAGTTTTATGTAGTTAACGTTAGTCTGGGGACTGTGTTGACTTACAGGAGGCTATTTAATAAGCTGTCAACAATTGCAGGTTACAGTATTCCTTATAGCTATGTAGTTTTATACGCAAACACAGCAGGTGATACAACATTCGTAATAACCATGAAAGACTTGAGACTTGACTTGGACTCCAGCTCAAAGACTTGTGAGCATCTCTGGCTTTCACATAGTGGTCCGGCTTTACAGGAACCAGCGGCGTGCCAGGCAAGTCGGCTGTAGCTTTTCATAAACAGATCGTTCAGTCTTTCTGTCTTGTAACTGTCAGCAACTTTCCCTGCTCAGAAGCAGATGAAATCTGCTCCACAACTTTCATAAAGTGCACCGAGCCAGAAGATTGGCACAATACCTCTGTAATATAAGGCAGCGTGAAAGCTGCTAGTGTTTGGAGCTAATAATAAAAGCTCTAGGAGTGTTTTTAGCTTTCAGCTGGCTAGTTGGAGGTCTGGTCTAGTGTCTGACAGTGTCAGATCTTTTAATCTTCTCCTGCTGTCTTCCCCAGAGATCAAGGAGAATGATCCATAGGCTGTATAAAAAATGTTGATCCCACAAATCACAAAGGCTGTAATGCTGTGGCAGAAAGTGTAGAAAGTGAGCAGTCTGAACTTAAACCTTTAAGTTGAATGATAAAGCATGACTAAGAGTGAGCAGTAATGAGATTTAAGTTAAATCATTAATAAGCACCTTGTAAGTTTATAAAACAATTTACTGTTATGTTTTAAGTACATTTAATAGCAATAATATGATTCTGCTTCAAAGTTCTCTTCTTTAAGTTTTTATTTTACATAATACCTTATTATCTCAATTAAAATGATGTAAACAAATGTTTATGTGACACAAAAGGCAATTTATTGTTCAGCTGGTAAAAAAATATGCTTGGCCTGTAGATTCTTTCCTCTGCCAGCCAAATTGGCAGGTGAGCCAAAAAGTTAATTTCCTTCCCTGCCAGGGGGCAGTGTTACATTGCAGCATGCCGGAGAAATGCCAGCATGGAAAAAAAGGCTTATTAGCTTTAAGAGAAACCACCAGAAACATCTGCACATTACAGTGTTTCCCACAGAATTAATGTGTAAGTCTCGTGCCGCGCTGGTGGGGGGTGCAATCAATATTGAACAGGGTGCTAACCTTGACAACCCAGCTGTATTCTAACGTTAGCATAGCTATACTTATTAGATAGGCTCCTTACATGCTATCTTATAACTTATTTAAAGGTGAGTCTCTGACATTGACAGCGCTGTATTAAGAAAAATAGATGAATTTATTGATAGATGAGTTTACTTGAATGTTTTAGTTTTTCTATAAACACAGGGCTCCGTTTCCAGAGCAACAATCGCTGATCATCGATAGCCGATCCAATCACCAATCAAAACAAGTCTAGCCAAACTAGCTAGCAACCTGGTAATCACCTGGATGGTTAAAAGTACAAGAAGACTTATGTTGGTCTTTATGGACAATGATAAGACAGAGCCCAATCCTCTCATCACAACCAGGGAAAAAAAAATGTTGTTGTTGTTTTGCCAGCTCATAGAATTACCTTAAGTTTACCAGCAACAGTTGTCAGACTAAGTGAACTCAACAGTGGCTGCAAAAACTTTCACTTTCCTTTGTTTTTTAAGACAACAATTATTTAATTAACAGCAATTAAAATCATGGTTCTTGAGTTTTGAAAAATGCCCTTTAAAGTTGCAATTTCAGTATGAAAACAACAATCCTTCAGACTTAATTTATTGCAGAGAAAAAATGTGTCCACACCACCAGGCAACTACTACTAAAGTTCGAAAAATTGAATTAATTATCAAATCATATTAAAATCTACCTCTGTCTCAATCTTCTTTTCCAATGTCTCTCTCGCCTGTTATAACTAGATTTTCTTTTTCCCTTTAACCACAGAAAGCACACACACACACACACACACTCCCCTCCCACTGTTTCCTTGTGTGTATGTGTGTGTTACATGGAGCCTTCGTGCAGTGTAGAGTTGGCCGGTCTGAATGTGTGTATTCATGTTTTATTGGCAGTGAAGTACATTATTCCCCAAACCCGCAGCGTTCCACTCATATCTGATTCTACCTCTGGGAAGAGGGCCCAGACCCGTGCACATGCATACACCACACACACAAATACACACACAGAAAACCACACACATATGCACACATGCATTTAAGAAGACATACCCCCACATAAACACACACACACACACACACACACACACACTAATGTACACAGGAAGGCTGCAGGTTTGTCCTGACAATGAAATCAAATGTCAGGGTGGACACAGAAATTGCAAACTGGATGAAACTCAGTACTTTCCAAACAATGAAAACGGACCCTGGAGATGCTGTAGGGTAAAATTAAAGGGAAGGGAAACTTTGACAGTTTCACCTGAATGGCTAAGGGCAAGTGTTCTTACTGTTTGAGTGATCCATTTAGCTGGTTTTAAAATGGATATAGTAATAGAGACAGGTAGAAGGGATGCAAACAAAAGAAAGGGGGAAGATTTCAAAGCCTTTTAAAGAAAGATGAGTCAATTTCTTAATGCAGGACAGACCCCATGAAGTGCTGTGTAAGGCAAAAAAGAAAAAGAAAAACATTCAACAATAGAATTCTTGTTTGAGTGCTAATCCAAAAAACATGAATTCCAATTCAACTATAAAAAATTATGAAGTTGCACAGCCAATAAACAATAATGTGTTCATACACGAAAAGAAATTCTCAGATCAAGATTTTGCTGGAAAAAACATTTCAGTGTTTTATGGTAAACTGCACGGTATCCACTTTTTATTCTAAAATGTGGATGTTTCCTCCTTCCTTTCTTCCACAGTAAAGTTAGATCTGAGGAGAGAAGTAGTTTGAGTCAAGATAAGTCAAGAGCACCCAAAATAGTTCACAAAGGGGTCCATGCTTGATCCTTAACAGGAGCTTGTCCTTGTAAAAACGTGTCTTTCTGCATGGTGTGCATGCATGCATGTGCGTGTTACCTTCATCAGTGCAAATCTGAGCACGACTGGGACGCAGTGACCAAGATAAAAACCAGATGACTGTCAGACACACAGGACTGGACAAAGGGCCTGGCATCTAGAGAAACAGAGAGGGATGGGAAAGAGCAGGTATAATGATTAAGAGTCATTTTAAAGCCTAAAATGTTTGGCACTAAGCATTAACAACATCAGCAACAGCAGCAGCATCATCGTCATCATTTTGAATCCATTTTGTACAAGTAAATTGGTATAAAAAGAAAAATGTTTGGGACAACAGCCTGAATTTCTCTTTTTGGTCAATTTCCTCACTATAGCAACTACATAGAAATGTAAAAATTGCTTGGTAACAACATGTTGCAGGTAATCACTTCACAAATTAAACTGTCTCTGCTTTTTCCTTAGTATTGCCAATTCTATGTCACATAAGACCAAAAAATACATAGACAATGGTCAGGAGAACTGGTAGCCTCTATCTCTAACTAGTGGGAATTTTTATGAAAATCTATCCAAAATTAAAAACACATTTCCCATAAAAAAAAAAAAAATTATAATAAATAAAAAAAACAGAGGATTTTTGTTTCCACTGGCTCTTTCCGAGAAGCTCTGGGAGAAGTAAAGTTTTAGTTCCACTTGTGCTGGATAACAGATCATCTTCCAGTTTTCTACCATAAATCAACTGAACATATTTTCTATAATCTAACCAAGACATGCACAATCTAAAAAGAGGCCAGTAGAGTAGATACAGCATAAAAGTGTATTATTTATAATTATGCTATGGTCTTGTGGTGGTACTAGGTCATGTGTCGTACATGGAACAGACCTTATCGCTCTCATTTCAGTTCTGTCTAATAAAATGAACCCACACTGTCATAACATTTGAGGTTGTGAATCCATGAAGCCAGCTCTGTGAGGGCTTTGAGCTGAATGGTAACATCAGCATACTCATAATGACAACATGGATTTCTATATGAATTTCACAATGGCATTTTGACTGTTACATGTGTAGACAGGGTGTTGCCATCAAACCATTAAAATAATAAATATAGATGTCTTCCTACTGAGTGCAGGACATGTGATTAACAGAGCAGACGTGTGCTGTAGCAGACGAAAAAACAAAATATGCAATTTACTTTCAGTTGGACAGTTAAAGGTCCAGTGTGTAAATATTTAGGATGACCTACTCAGGTCAGAAATGCAATATAATATACATAACTATGTTTTCAGCGGTGTCTAAAGAGCTTACATAATGAACCGTTATGGTTTTATTACCTTAAAATGAGCCATTTCTATCTACATACACCGCGGGTAGCCTTACATGGACGTCACGTTGTTGCACCGCCCTTTTCCAAAGTAGCCCAAACAGACAAACTGAGTGCGTTTCGTCACTACGTTGAATAGGTACGAAGAAGGAGGAGATAATTAGGAGGAGATAATTAGCAGCAGCAGTAGTAGTAGTCAACTTGTTTCTTACAAGTAAGAAGAGAAGTGAAATTTAAACAAATGGAGGCCCACACATATTATTCGGTACAAGAGCCAACAGAGCGTGTCGAACACCGTAGCTTCTCCTATGTGGAAAGAGAGGGATGAGCGCTGACCACTATGCTGCTGGCTGCAATGTGCAAACTTCATCACTAGATGCCCCTCTAACTTACACGCTTAAACTTTAAGAAGGAATATTCCATACATCACACAACATATAAAGAAGGCATTTAAAGCAAGCAAAAATTAAGAAACAGCCTCGCTTCCCCCGTGATATTGTAGCACAAGACACCTTGTTTCCAACCTTTGTTTCTCGCCTTCTGTCCTGATGTATGCCTTATCAGGACCAGATGCAGTCTCAACTATTCAACTATTCATTATATTCAACTAACTATTCATTTGTGAGCCCTCGGTGACCACCAGAAAACATATATAAAGCACAGCGACGTGCTGCATAACTAGCTGTCAGTCTTTAGAATAAAATGTTTTTCTCTGCTGCTCCATATAGAGCTGGTCATGTAGGCTGTAGTCACCAAAACACTCTCAATTGGTAAAGAGTTTCTTGTCAGTACATGTGCGTTTTGTGCACAAATATTGCTTCATGAGTCATGTTGAACCAACATGGACTAGATCTGTCTGTGGATTATTCTGTGGTCTGGACTAAGGGTACCAAACTACAGGTTAGTATACGTAGAATACAAAGAAAAAAACCCAAACACAATAAAAACCTCCACTGCAGTTGGAGGAGATGAATTCATCCAACACTCACTTTGTTTGCCTGCTCACCTCTCTGTCCAGCCCACAGTCACTGAAGGTGATCATAAACCATGATCATGTAAGCTAAGGTACCGTCACTGTGATTTTCTGCCTCCTAACTTATTACTCATCCCCTATTTTACTCTTTGTGAAGCAGAGATTTGTTTGACATTGAAAGAAATCCTTCTTCTGGACAAACGAAGGCAGAGAGCTCCTACTGCTTTGTGCTGAATTCATCAGACTATTAGTCAACCCACAGAAAATGTCTCACCGTGTCCCTGCAGAAACAGTTCAAAGGTGTAGCAAGTTGAGTAGTCTCAGAGAAATCAATACATTTTAAAGCATAATGAGACACTATTCTCTTTGAAATGCTGTGTGATTGCTGATGGCTGAAAACTGATGACTGCCTTTCAGTTTCATCATTTCGCTTGTAACTTAACCACACACTTGTGAATTTAGTCAACAGGAGACTAGGACTTAAGTAAGTCCCATTTAACACCTCATCCTCCTCATTTTTATTACTGCAGTTTAAAATGATATGTCACTCTTTCTTTCAATGATGCCCACCTTGGATTACTTGTGCATGTTATGGATTCATTTGTATATTTACTGTACATTTATTTTATTTTTTTCTCCTATAAATACTGAGTGTTTTTAAACTGTGTTTGTCTGGAGATATTTGTTTAATTATTCCAAACATTTTGAAATAGCAATATTTTTGCTACACAGTAATGTTTGTGGTAGGGCTGCAACTAATGGTTATTTTCATTGCCGGTTAGTCTGTTGATTAATTTTCTCGATTAATCCATTAGTTAGTCTATGAAACTTTGGTAGTTCCAAAAGCCCTAGATGACGTCCTCAAATGTTCTGTCTTGTCCACAACCCAAAGATATTAACTTTACTGTTAATATATTTACATTTAAGAAGCTGTAATCAGATCACTTTTTCAAAAATGGCTCAAACCAATTAATCGATCATGAACATAGTTGGCGATTAATGTAATATTTGACAACTAATCGATTATTTGATTAGGTTATCATATTAGGCCTCCATAAATCACTCTGGATGAAGCATGCTCAAAACACAATGCTCTGTCTTCCACTTGCAGAAAATGTCTAACGAGATATCAGGATTTTTAAAAAGGTGTTCCAGAGCAGAGTCTCGGCTGTGTTTGACCAGAGTTTGATCGACTATTGATCAATTCTGTTGCTTACACTCTGTGTTATGACCCCAGTTTCAGTAACATCCTGTTTGAACAGGTAATACATCGCACTGAGGACGTAACAAAACCACAAGAAATTATGGGCCTTTAATCTCTTGTTGTCACCATGTAGGTGCAGGTGCAGGTGTTGATATGTTTCTCATGAGGATATCTCATGCAGCTATATAAAGAGAAGTGGCACCGGGGATAGATAAGTGTGTTTGGCATCGGGTGCGTGACTTTGGCCTTTTTAGCTCACAAACACATACCCCACATTGTCTTTCACTCGACACACATTCATAGACCTGCATTTTGAATTCCTCACACACACATATACACACATAACACACACACACAAACACACAGAGGAGGTTCCAATGTCAGGAGTTCACAACTTTTTATGTTTTGAGCTGAGCCTGAGAGTACATTAATAGCTGATGGTGATGTGTGGGAATAAAAAAATCAGTGAAGTGCTTGTATGTGATATGCTATAGTGTTTACTGTTGTAAATAGCATCACATCACACTCCTATAGCCCCATCACAATGCTCAAGTGTATTAAACAAGGAACCACCATAAATACACAAGGTCAGACAAAGAACAACATTTCCGTTTTAAACCACTTTTTCCTTCCTGAAGTAAAAAGTACCGGGGGGGGGGGAAATACCTGCAGCAAAACCTTACGCAGGTTCTGTGTTTCCATGGCTACCAAATGCAGATTTTGATGAACTACAATACGGATCACTACCTTGACAGTTGAGTGTGACGCTGGGCTACACGAATATACTGCACATAAAACACATTGCTAAAAAGTCCCTTTAAAACTTCCACTGTGTCTGTGAGATTAAACCTGTATCCTCTGTCATCTCTATAAGCATGCAGCCACGCTGCCAAGCACATCATGTGTTTGTTTAAACTATAAAATAAATACAATCAACTTTTCATCAGGAGATGAAGGGTGGAAAGGTGTTATGTTTATGTATACAACTGCTGTGAGACTAAATACTAGTGACGATGTGTTTGGTGAATTGTAGACACTGGTTAACAGTGCTGTATGTACATTTTAGATTCTGATTAACAGTGCTGTTGTGAGTGAAATAATACTGGTGATGATGTGACAGCTCTGTAAGTCAAATAAGATGAAAAACGGGACCCAATCAACCGAAAGAGTCGGGAAAACTGAGAATGGCAAAAACATACGCAAATCAATCAGAGAATAAACTATAGGGCAACACATACCAGCAGTGTGTGATGGTGTTAGCTGCAGTGCTGCCTGTGAAACGGGTTTATTTAGAATATGAGTGTATAGTTTAAAGAGACAGATTTAGAGCTAAGCAAAAGTTTTAAAATGTTTTTTTAAGTAAAGAAACTTCAAAAAACATATTGGAAGATTCCAGACACTTGTTCTAAAATACATGAAAGAGCAAACAGTTCATTATATTCATCTCCTTATATCGCTATGAGAGCATTAGAAATACTTCAGCCACTTTCTTCCACTACTTTCATTGTTCAGCTTTCTATTACTTCTCACACCAACTCAGTTAAAAGGTTAAAAAGTTTGTCACAACGTTAAATTAAACACACCATTAAGAACTTCAACACGGAGGGAAAAGTTTCATGGCTTATTTATTATCGCACAATTTGGCAATCTAAATCACCTTGGCCTGGCTTTAAAAACATATTTTAGCAAATTAAGAGCAAATTACACGTACAGCACATGGATACAGATCAGATTGGTGGATAGTGGAATTCATCACCTCATTTTGGTGCAAGTCCATCGGCCAAAAAACAGATGAAGAAATCCTAAAATGTACACAGAGTTCTTGAGAACTTTATTAGGGAGCGGAGATAACCTCTTTTTCCACTGGTGTCTTATGATGTAGCGAGGCACTGTTACATTCACCACTACGGCACTGTAACTTCACACAGTGCACTCAACAAATTCGAATCTCACCGACTCCTGTCTCCCTCTCTTGCTTAAATTCCTCTTCCTCCGTCCATTAAGCCACTTTACATTCAGTACATTCTGTACCTCCGAACCAGCTGCTACACTGCTCAGTTCTTTATTTACACAGACACAAACACAGGACACACAACACCAATTATGATTTTAAATTTGCTGATTGTGCACTTGACAAATCCACTTCACCAATAGATGTTATAATGTTATATTCAATACTTTCAGTATATCTTCCAATCTAGAGGAGGCAATGGAAAGAAATGAGGGTTTGGTTCTGTTGTAGAACGAATGGATCAGCACCGGAGGTGTGAATTATGCTGCAGGAGTGCCCTGAAAAGTTTCTCAGACACTTTTAAAGGGGATTTCGAGAGATTCCATTCGAGAGAGTCCAAGCCGACTACAGCCATCAAGGAAGCTACAAAGTATTTTGGGCCACTTGTTCAGCCTACAGGTGGTGAGCATTTGATAGTCAAAAGAAGATTTTTGTTTAATTGAAAGACAAGTTAATATACCTCAGTGTGTGCTATGATATGTTAATGTGACATTACTGAGACTTTCATGTTGACTGAATAGGAAATGGCCTTCCTACGCATGAACAGAAATAAACAAGTAGAGGTTATTTTTTGCCTCTAGAAAACCCTCTAGTGAATAAACTATATGTGTTGATGGGCTTAAACGGGTTGAGGGAATATTGATTTAGATGCTTGTCTGCAAAGTCAAGAGTGATGGTAACTCCCAAGGACTCTGTCCAACAGTTTCAGTCTGTGGCCTTCATTGGACTACAGACCTCTCTCCTCCCACTCTACTCTGTGGTCAATCCTTGGCTAAGATTTCCATCCCTCTAATGCCAGAACGTTCAAGGTTCAGTAAACATATTGGTGTCGCACTTTATAATGGCTTACCCTCTTCCCTTTCCTGCTTTCCTCCAGAGAAACTAGAGATCAGAAAAAAATGCAGGCAGCATCTCCCTGTACCTTCGTGTACCTTTCCTCAACTCCCGTGTAATTTTTCCATTCTACTAATTCTTCCCATTTGCTCTCTCTTATCTCTACCTTCCCTCTCACCATCTTTAGTGGTCTATTTTCTCCCTCTCTGTGTGTGTTTTTCTGAACAGGCGCTCTATTTTCCATCTCTAATGCCAGACAGTTCAAGGTCCAGTAAACATATTTACACAAAGGTTCCTAATGCTCCTTCCCTAACACTCGAGAACAATGTTGTTCCGTGAGAGCAAAGCGCTAATCTGTCCTTTCGTCCCTAAGCAACATGATCCCGTTCATATCTGAATGTCAGTTGACTTCTTGCATAAGTGTTTTTTCTAACAGCGCTGCTGTGTATGATGGATCTCTCTGTGTGCGTATGTGTTTGTGCATTTAGTAAATGCAGAGGAATGTAGATTGACTGTATCAGGTACCACTTAAAAATGCAGAGGTATTATACTGGCAGATAGCCATGTTAGAGGGCCATCAAACCCAAACTGTGATCCCTCAACCAAAAGAACAAACCAGGGGTACTAGTTTCGATACAGTGAATGCTATCTCTCTGCTTATGGAGCTAGAATTGTGTCTTTTTCAAATGCGAGAAAATAAATAATCTGAGAGAAAAAAAAAAGTTTGAGAGAAAAAGTTATCACTCTGATAGCAAAAAAGCATTTCATGAGAGAAAAAAGAATATTTGAGAGAAAAGGTTTTCATACCAATAGCAAAAAATAACATTTGTGACTAAAAAAAGTTTTTGAGAGAAAGTGTTTCCTCATAGAATATAAAAAAATATAAATATGAATTTTTAAAAAATAATTTCTGAGAAAAAAATTCTCTCTCAAAATACTTCTTAAATATATATTTTTTGCTATCAGTGTGAAAACATTTTCTCAAAAAAAAAAGTGTTTCTCTCAAAGCGCTTTTCTTTGCTCTCGATGAAAGTTTTGCTCTCGTGTCTGGATTTTGCTTTCGCTGTGAAAGTTGTGTCATGGGCGAGCCACGTTCCTATTGGCCAGTCGGGTGAGCATCGTCTTGTCTTGGGAGTCGAACTGAACCATTACACCATTGTTCGGTTCACCTAGTAAGAGAGACAGCTAGCTCAAATTGTGGCAGCTTGAGATGCCGCGGCATCTGCCTCGGTTATCTGCGGCATTTCCGGTGGCAATGTAAAATGCCACAGGTTTTCCCTGAAGTGCCACGGCACCTTTCGCCGTTCATATGATATTTCTGGTGGAACCGACATGCCACAGATTCACCCAGGCACCTGTGGCTGTTTGTGTGGGATTTCTGGTTGCAATCTAACGTTACGATACAACGGCATCTGCCGCTGATCTCTCACTTACCGTGAGCTAGGCATCTGCCGCTGATCTCTCACTTACCGTGAGCTAGGCATCTGCCGCTGATTGTGTACGTTAGGTCGCCACTGATTTACCGTGAGATGCCCAGCATCTGCCGCTGATTCAAATCAATCAATAAACCTGGACCGAGAGAAATATGTTGGCAACAGTAGTTGCAGTGTAGGCCTAATATTGTGCATCATGTAAACAGCAAGAGTACACGTCTAATGTACAGTTGGAGGTTTAACCTAGGTAATTATTGTGTGTGCAGAGGTTACTGTTAGCACTATATTTAATATTAATTTCATGTGGTTTTCATAGTAGCCTAATAGATCTGTTTCGGCAGATGCCGTTGTATCGTAACGTTAGATTGCAAGCAGAAATCCCACACAAACAGCCACAGGTGCCTGGGTGAATCTGTGGCATGTCGGTTCCACCAGAAATATCATATGAACGGCGAAAGGTGCCGTGGCACTTCAGGGAAAACCTGTGGCATTTTACATTGCCACCAGAAATGCCGCAGATAACCGAGGCAGATGCCGCGGCATCTCAAGCTGCCACAATTTGAGCTAGCTGTCTCTCTTACTAGGTGAACCGAACAATGGTGTAATGGTTCAGTTCGACTCCCAAGACAAGACGATGCTCACCCGACTGGCCAATAGGAACGTGGCTCCGCCCATGACACAACTTTCACAGCGAAAGCAAAATCCAGACACGAGAGCAAAAACTTTCATCGAGAGCAAAGAAAAGAGTTTTGAGAGAAACACTTTTTTTTTTTAGAGAAAATGTTTTCACACTGATAGCAAAAAATATATATTTAAGAAGTATTTTGAGAGAGAATTTTTTTCTCAGAAATTATTTTTTAAAAATTCATATTTATATTTTTTTATATTCTATGAGGAAACACTTTCTCTCAAACTTTTTTTAGTCACAAATGTTATTAATTTTTGCTATTGGTATGAAAACCTTTTCTCTCAAATATTCTTTTTTCTCTCATGAAATGCTTTTTTGCTATCAGAGTGATAACTTTTTCTCTTAAACTTTTTTTTTTCTCTCAGATTATTTATTTTCTCGCATTTGAAAAAGACACAATTCTAGCTCCATATCTGCTTAGCTTTTGTGACTTGGGAATATGGTATTCAACTCCCCTTGTCTTTTGGTGTTTTGGGGAAAATAAGTCAAAAGTTTGAATGTTGGTGCAGCAGGCTGCAAGAGTGCTATCTACTGGACGGAGCCAGTTGGAAGTTTTGAGACACTGCAGAAGACAGAAAAAAAAGAAGAACATAAGCAAAGGTTTTTTAAATTTCTGCTGTGTCAGCTTTATCTAATTCCTAAGAAGAAGAGCACCATATCCCTCAAAGTAAAATCACATGTACTCAACTAATTTTCTCAAAGTCTAGCGTCAGGTATCAGATTCCTTTCCACTCAACATCAAATAAAACTCAAACTGAGTGTTAATCTGAACCATCTTCTCAAACACGTGTTGGACTCACAAACATGTGATGTTTTTCTTCAGATGCAAAAGAAACAGACCAACGACAGTTCGGTAAAACCAGAGTAGATACAGCTGAGCTCAGCCTATCAATGCAGGTCCTTCAGGAATCTCTGCAAGCCTGATATTACCACAAACCACTTACCTCAGCAGCTGGAAGAGGTCTTTCTGAAGCTAAATGTGAAAAACCACACTTTCTTTCAGTGTAAACATGTCTATGGCGAGCTATGACACCCCGAAGGTACCTGCACGGTGCTCACTTAGCCTGCCAGCTAATGAAATACAATCCTCAATGAAAAATTATAGCCATGTTACATATTATAATTGCAAATGGTAGGATAACAATGCCAGGGACCATTATGAGCTCCTCAAATTTCAATACTCCATATATTGTCTGTGTGTATGTGTGATCACAAACCTATTATGTGACTCACTCCGACCAGGCACCTTCCTACTGTAACTCTTCCGGCAAGAACCAGAATAGACAAGGGAATGTAGCCATGGATATTGTCACCAGGATGCACCCATAATGCAAGTATTCCCACATGCACAGAGCCAAATACATAAGTTGTTTCTGAAAATAAAATTCCTCCTATTTGTGTAGACCATCCCAGAACCACAACCAGCGTGATTAAAATAATTGCAGAAAAAGAACATGCTGAAATTCCTGGGTGAAAAAGAATTCCTTCTAAGCCAACAGTAATGACGAGGTCAAGGGACAAAGGCAAGGTATCCTGACTAAAGTCACACAAAAGAGCACTGAGAAACGAATAGTTAGAAACAGGAGGGCTGCGGAAAGGAAGAAAGTTTTTTTCCAAGCGCAAATCTAGAGTTGACATTAAAAAAGACTTCATACAGTACATAGTTAAATGAGGTGTGCGCACACTAACAATGAGCAATCCAATCCGAAAGGACTCTCTTTTAGCCAGTCTTTGTGGCAGCACAATCCCACATGGTGAGTCACTCACACTCTGGCATGCCACTGCACATTCATCCCAGCTTTACAAGAGAAGAAGCAAGACAGTGAGGCGAGAAAGACAGAGAAAAGGAGGGGAAGAGAGTGGTGGGGAAGAGAGGGGGGGTGAGTGGCAGAAGTCAGGGGGCTAAAGAATAAAATGAACAGATGGGCCGAAATGTAGGCATTAAGAGATGCAAAAAGTTGAAAAACAGGCTAATGAAAATACACACAAACATCTCAGAGTCAGATTAAAGTCGATTCAGTCAGTCTTTAACATCCTCTGTACACACACACATCTAAACACTGTGACATAACACATTATTACAGGATGTCCTGTTCATGAGAACATCGTAAATTAAAGATTAACCAAGACCGATGTTTCATTTTGCCTACTGCCGGTCATCAGTATGTATGCATGTGTGTATTTGTGTGTCATTGTGGGTACCTGTGCTCAAAGTAAGGAAATGATGATAAGTTTAGCTAACCTATCTGATCCAAGTGCATGTGTGTGTGAAAGAACAGTGTTACTGTGTATGTGAGAGTATGGGCTTTCGGTGTGTCTCTGCGCGCGTGTGTGTGTGTGTGTGTGTGTGTGTGTGTGTGTGTGTGTGTGTGTGCGTGTGCATACATGCACTGTACCAACAACATAGGGAGGTCAAGCCACGATGGTGGGGGCAGACTACAATGGCTCTGGTGTTTACCCAGGCCACCATGGCAACCACTGCACACCATGGCCGTCTGACCTTTCCAGGCGATAACAAGACTGCTGACTAGTGTGTGTGTGTGTGTGTGTGTGTGTGTGTTGTATTTCCATATGTAAAGCTCCTAAGAAAAAGCTTGGCTCCCTGTGTGTTTGTGATCATGTGTCTTCTTCCACGTTTTAATCCCATGAAAAAAATCCCCAACTTTTTATGCACAAGCCCAAAACTAAAATGCTTACTTGACTTAACCATTTTGACTGACTTTTCAGATTTTCCTATTCTTTTTTATATGCTTTCCTGTCTGTAGTAAATGAAAAAGCTCACATCATTTTTCTTTCTGCCTCTATAGTCTCTCTCTCTTTTATAGTCTTTTCCTCATGATTCTGAACAGCAGTATCCATTTGATTGTCAATTGCATTTTGCTTTTTTAGTTACCATTTTAATTCTGTTTGCCCTTCATCTCTTTCCGTCTTTGTGCCTCATTGAGATATTTTACATTGCTGCATTAAGCCTAAGCGCCTGCTCATGACTCCATGCTTATCGTCTCATCAAAAAGAGCATGACACCACAAAATATATGATTTTATGATTAGTCAAATATTAACTTATATCAAATATTTTTGGAGGTTATATAAACTTATTTTTCTTCATTCTCATCCTTTCTCCACTTGCCCCAGTGCAAGTAAACTTCACTGAACAAAATTATAAACGCAACCCATTTGTTTCTGCCCCCATTCATCATGAGCAGAACTCAAAGATCTAAGACTTTCTCTATGTACACAAAAGGCCTATTTATCTCAAATATTGTTGACAAATCTGTCAAAATCTGTGTTAGTGAGCACTTCTCCTTTGCCGAGATAATCCATCCACCTGTTGCCTGCTGAAGAGTTTTGTTGATGTGTTGTGGTGCTGTAAAGAATTATACTGTTTGCACAATAGAATTCCTGCCTGGAATTTCAATCTTACTTAGTGCCACAGAAAGCTTGTATGGCCCGGAGCGGGAATGATATTTAGATCCGTCATTGTTGTGTCATTGTTCCCATTATAAGTCCCCCCAAATCAGCTTCTAATTGGTTTGTCCAGTCTGGCAGATTGACCATAAGGCAACAAGAAATTCCAAGACATCCTGGCAACAGCTAATGGGAATTTAAATTAAAGAGGAAGAAAACCACAGAAGACAGAGATAACAGTAATGTTATTGCATCTAGTACGCAGAGGCAGAGAGAGGTTCAGTCAAAGGTTCAGTCAGATTTCGGCTTCAAAATCAAAATCCTAATGTGGACAGGTCTTGAGTGCACACAGAGTTTAAGTGGAAAATGAGAGGTTGTGCTCCCGAGAAAGATAAGAAAAGACAATAAGCATAAGAAATCTGTTACCAAGGAAGCAGTACTGGAAATATGTAGCAGGCCAGGGAGGAGATACAGACACAGGTCAAAAAGAGGACTAATAATTTTGTCTAACAGTGTCAGATTTAAGACTTTAAATTCACCTGCTGCTCCCATCCTTATGTGCAGCCTAAACAATATACATTTTGAACTGTTTTATAAATCAAACATAGCAGTTATCTTTGGCCAGAGGGTTATTCAGTATTATTGCTAATCTGCGTTCTGTGAACATACTACTATTACTACTGCTAGTAATAATATGGTTTTATCATTTTACAGAATTCTACTTTCCCAATCAAAGATCCTGTATAAATTCTTTAGATCATGGTTAACAGAGAAAAGAGAGAAACAGACCCTAGAGAATCTAAACCTTGCCAGTACTTTCTGGCAGTCGAATTGCTGGTCGAGCAGCTAGGCTTACTTCCAACTTTTGCCCAAGCCTAAACACACAAGGGGTAATGGCTGCCATGTGTCTACAGAGATAGCACCCAGCCAATCCACAGACCAAGGCCTGAGTGTGCGTTTGTGTGTGTGCGCGTGTGAGAGAGAGAAAGAGAGCAGTAGTGAAAGAGAATGAGAACATTATTTAAGTAATTATATATTAAGCAATCAGAAAAGACAAAACAGATTTCAGTTTGTTACTGAAAACAGAATTTTCCATCCACTTGTTAGTCCTTTCAAAAAGTAAAAATATTACTTTGTGTGCGCGTTTGGCACAAGTATCACAAACCTGTACTGTGCTGTGTGCGGCGGCAGTATCTTGGCCATAGCTATACAACGCTGGAATTTCCTCCAGCTCTGCCGCCAGGGCAAGATGGCTACCATATGCCAGCTATTCACACACAGGCAAACACACACACTGACACACACACACGCAGTTGAATGAGGACCATAATCCAGCTAGCATACAAGATTGTAATACTGAAGCCAAACTCACATATAAACAAACACATGCTGAGATGCATAATGAGGTGAAGGCTGAACTAAAATCACACGCAATTTCACAGCAATCAAACATGCGGCTCTTGGCCTATAACTTAAACCTACATGGATGTGTATGGGTACATTTAGCCGCGATTCAACCAAAAGAGTTCTGGGGATTTTAAAGTCCCCAGATTTGATTGGAATATAATGGAATACTATAGGCTATGCTTGACCATTAAAGCAGCTTTTTTGTGTGTGACTATGATGGAGATGAGATGGATGTGCCTGATAAATTTTATTACAAGTTTAATAACAAACTGGATAAAGCCATCAAGTTCTTAAAATAACTCCAGCACAGAGAAAGCAACACAAAAATAAAATTGTGACAGTTTGGAAGGTTATTAAAACATTTCCAGCCAACAAGACCTGCAGATCAGCTGGCCAGGCTCACGTTTGTGTCCGCTTGAGTAACGGGATGTTTAACGTGCTTTATTACCTGCTGTAATTTGCTGTTCCGCTTGTGTGAGAGAAGAGGAGATTGACGTCGGCTCATGTAGAAACTTCCTGACTGACGAAAACTTAACACAACAACTTCAGACCCAGTATCTAGCGTAGGCTACCTCCATCAGCTGTTTGCTGTAAACACACCGCTGCATGCTGGCTGCTATTTCCGAGCAATAGCTTACATTTAATTCCGATGTATGATATCAGGTGGACATCAGTGAGTGTCCGACTGCTGATTGTGATTTACTGGTTTGCAAACAATGGTGGACAAGAGAGGAGCAGTCGTAGAAAAACAGCCTATACGCTCAATTTACTGTAAGGCAAGCCCCACCCCTCAAAGTACTGGTACTTTCAGGAAGTACTACCCTCTGAGTAGGGACTAGCTGCTTTGCCAGCAACTATTTAAAATTATGCATGTAGTAATTACCATAAATCCAATTTGCCAACCCATTGCTCTTTCTTTTACCATCAGTTCTCTTTTCCACACACACAAACACCTGGGCCCGTATTCATAAAGAATCTTAAGGCAAAGAGTAGCTCCTAGTGATGAAATTCTAAGAAAATTCTTAGAAATGTGGGCGTTTACTCTTAAAATTAAAGAAAAAATACTAGTAAAGAAAAAAGTAATTCATAAAGCATCTTAACCCTTAAAGGAGGTCTTAAGGTCAGAACTGTTAGGAGCACGGACGAGGACTTTTAAGAGGCTTAAGAGTTTCTTCAGTAGAGGAGAAAATGGCAGAAAGACAAAGAGGGTGAATAAATGTGTTGCAGACAACGGATGACAGTGAGTTAATCAGATGCTATAGATTAGATCGTGCCAAACGCCAAACATCTCCAACACAGCGCAGGAATGCCATAGCGCCAGAAATGAAAGTAATCACTACATTACGATATTTGGCAACTGGGAAAATGCAACAATGCAGCAGTGATGATTTGGCTCTGTCACAACCTTCTGTAAGCAGAGTGATCACACAAACAATTACAGCACTTTCAGTACCTCTTGTTGTGTCGCAGTTCATGTCGTTTCCACTGGACACTCCCACCTTGCAGGCTCAAAAACTGCATTTATGAATATAGCAGGCTTCCCTGGTGTGCACAAGCAGGGGGAATGAACCGTTAATAGTTTGCGCTATACGCTCCCACGTCTGCTTCTCGCCCCGTGCAGTGACACCCGGCCCGAATTTTCCTTTTAGAATGGCCTTGTGTTCATCCACTAACTGGGCTAACAGTTAACACCGTTCCTCTGTCCAGTTGGGCTTTCTCGTCCTTCTTGGTTTTGATTCCATGTTTGATGCATTAAAACCAACATTCAAACCACCACTTAAATAGACATGCCAACAATCAGTGTAACTGGAAAGAGTGGAACAATTTTTATCATTACAAGCCAATCAAATACCTTATAGGAAATTAACAGCATGGTAAATAAAAAACAGGATTTACATACACATATATAATGTGTGTGTGTGTGTGTGTGTGCGTGTATATGCGTGTGTGAGAGAATGGTCAAATAGGAAATATTACGCATGTAATTTCCAAAGTGAAGGCTTAGAATTGAACCTATACTAAAAATCACTCTTTTTTTCCTTCTTGGAAAAACCAACCAATCACAGTCTTCAAAAGATTGTGTCATACAAAGCAACGGGGTAAACCCCGCCTCCTCACAAAGATAAAAGTTCTTGTCTTTTCCTTGCTCAGAGTTGCTCTCAGATCAGTCCCTGATCGCTCTTAAGCTAAGACTCCTACGTAAAAGTGTTTCTGCTAAATTAAGAGTTTTCTGAGAGGATTCTTAGAATCTTTATGAATACGGGCCCTGGTCTCTTACAGCAAACACAGTGGTTTGCTCCGCCTCTTTCTGTTTCTCTCTACCTGTATGTGTCTGCTCTGCTGATTTTCTCTATCAGCAGTATTTCGTCTTTTTCCAACCGCATATTCTGTGTTTACAGCAGCAAGTGTGCCGCATGTGGAGGAGGCTTGTTAATGATGTAGCCTACCTAAAACGACGAACAAAACCAACGTGGTGTGTTCACTGCTCACTGCTGCATTACCTGGCCCGTGCTTGTAAAATATCAACCGTGTGCACATCTTGTAACGTAAAACCAGCTAAAATCTCTCCCTCTGTTTTCATGTAAAATGGTAAAATGTTTGCCAAATATACCTGGGAAGCTGTTAATAAAACTGGGCTGCCTGTCCAAGTAAAATCTATATGCGGGAAACACTAAATCTTACTGCTATTTCACACTTTGAAGTTAAAGAGGTGTTATTATGCTATTTGGCTTTTTCCCTCTCCTTTTTTGAGTTATATATCTTTTTTGTGCATGTAACAGGTTTGCAAAGTGAAAAAGTCCAAAGTCCAGCCCAAAGGGAGTTCCCATTATCCCACAAAAAACTGTGCTCTGACCGGCTTGACAACAGCTCGTTGCAGTTCAGCCCTTCACTTCCTTTACTTGTGACGTCACAATGAAAACGTGTCATAAAGCTTGCCAAGCAGCTAGCGGGGTCAGGCATGCCCTCAAACCAAGCTAGTCTGAGCGGAGGCCCTTTTGCTTGACTCGCCTTTGTTTGGGTTTTCATTGAATAAATGTTGTACCTTTACCTGCTTCCAGGTACTTTTTCGTATCACCTCACCTCCGTCAACATTCCAAGCAAGTTGAGGGATACTAAGGGCCGGCCAGCCGCCCACTAACAGAGCCCTCTGCTCCCGACGTCACACAGACTGTTCTGACTCCTTTCAGTGTCTGTGCTGGCAGTAATGTTATGTAGCACATCTGGTGGTCTTTGAGTCATTGCCTGGAGATCATCAAGGTGTACATGTAGACTGAATGCTCCGCTACCAGCGTTATTTGTCTATCCTGAGTAGATCCATCAGTGAGTATGGTTGCTCATAGTGTTTAAAATAATTAAAACATGTGTAGACGTTCTACTGTTGTCAAAGCTTTTACTGTAAGTTAAAATCGCTAATGCTAATCGCTAGCGTGGGTTTAGCTGGCTTAATATACAGACTAAGCACAGTCTGTTAAGCCTCATTTATGATGAGTTACTTACCTGTGTGTTTTATTTAGCTCATTTGCTTCTGTTCTTTGAGTAAATCATATTGTAATATATGCTTTGACTGTAACATATTTTATACTGTATTGCAGTTTTACAAAAAGAAAACAATCAGGATTTCAGTAAAGAAAACACTCAACCTGGAGTCAAGACTACTGAGTCTTATTGTTGATCTTCACTATCTGTCCAACAATACTGGGACGTATGTGCCAGGATAGAATACAAACCGCTGCAGCAACAACGGCTGAGGAAAACACAGCTGGAATGTTTTCATACCGCTTATCTGGCTTTACATTCTGAGTAATGTTGAAACGTTTTAACCGTAGACTGTACCTATTTTAACTTAAAAAGGAGAAAGCTACGTGGCTCGCTGGTGTGTGTATGTTGCATTGAACATTACGTCGTGGCAGTTGTGTGTGGCGTCACCATGATGACAAGCTACGTATTATCTCTGGGTACTATCTGCAATGGAAAACGCAGCAGGGCCGAGTAGAGTCGAGTCTATCGATTTGCGCTATGGAAGCATTTTTCGGCAAGGCAGCATAGATCGTCAGAACACCGGCAACAGTTCAGCGTTTAATCCTAATGGTAAGATGTGGAACAGTGATGTTGTGTGGTTGTGGACTGGTAATAACTTATACCATCTGCGGGGTCACGGTCGCAGTCTGAAGTGGCTTTGATTTGGATCACACTACCTTGTTTCTTAGGACCCACCTCTCTGCTTCATTGGCTAGTAGTCCTTACCTGGGAACTGTGCATTTGTACAAGTAAGATGCATCACTCTGTAGCTCACAAGCTGAGCATACAACACGGGTGAAAAGAGGAGCTGCAGAAATGTGCAGTATAAGAAAAATATTGTGTTTTTTGAAAATTAAACAATGTAAACCTGTTCTGGTACAACCCCTAATTAAGATTTTGATCCTTAAAATGAGCATAATTCCACCTCTTTAATTATGGCTTGCTCAATGCTGACTAGGCTGGTATGAGATGCACTGACTGTATACATGTGGTAAGCAGCTGTCTTAGCATCTTCATTCATTTCAAAATATCGGTCTATATTAGCATTGTTATTTGAATGCTACCTTAAACGAAAAACAATTAGAAAATGTAAAATGTAATGTATATTTCAACTTTATATTAAAATCCTTTCATCCATTATCCATCTTGCCAAGCTGAGCCACGATTGGCTGTTGATACCTAATGACTAAGAAATGTTTAGCTGATGTTAAATGTCCTCAGCCAAGCCTGCTGTCTGAATTTCTCCTGTAGTTCCTCTTTTCTCTGTAAGAAATCTCTATTTAGACATCTGGTGACTTATTAAATGTTGCAGAGTTGTCCCTCACTGACTGATATGTGATGACGTAGAAGGAAGAGATGGAAAAAAAAGTGTGAGCTACACTAGATGACAACTGCTTAACACCAACCGCAGACAACCTTCAATCTCCTGCATGCAGCAAGGTGTTTATACTGCACTGCTTAGAAGGGATCTTTGAAAAAAAATAACACTTCACGCTGCCAGGCAGTGCGCCAGGCAGTGCCATAGTAAACACCACCATGTGCTATTGCAAGCCACAGCCAGGATTTGAATCTTCTGTCTTCTGAGGCACAGAGGTACTGGAAAAGGATCTGATGAAGCTCTGAGGGCTAAAAGACAGTTAAAGACTGGCAAAACCACACTGGTAACCACGAAGGACTGGTAACCAGATCTCCTGAGAAAATAACTGTCAAAGAATTCATAGTTGTTTTGGATGTAACATTGGCCAGATTATTACTTTTAACCTGAACCAAAAAACCAAAAGGTACAACTGAATTAAGTGCTTGATCTTAGCACAAAGGAAAGTTTATATGCAAATAAACTTTTTGTAACAATGTTGATGACATCTGACAATTACAACTGCAACCCTTCAACTGACCTCCTAAATCATCTAGTGGCATTGCAGACCCTGATGTACTCTATGAACATTAGCAATTCCACTTACCGAATTAGATGAAGAGGCTTTGGTACATCTAAAAGAATAAGCATAGTAAGGCGTATGAAAAGGCATAGTAAGCACAGTTCTAAAGCTTGAATAACCTTTTTCCATACAGTTTTTTTTTTATCAAAGATGACAGAACAAGGGTTGATCTCCAGAAGTGATGTAATTTCTGTGACCTAAAGAGAATGGTTTTTTTGTTTTTTTTCCAGTGAGAAGTCCAACTTTTCTTTTACTTGATCAACAGCTTCATAAAGTCTGCATTGAAAATCACTTATATAAGCCAAGACATTTTGTTCCAGCTTAGTGACTCGCAAGCACTCTCTGCAAGAAAGCCAATGCACCACAAACAGAGTGGCCAAACAGATGTTCTCCTGCACAAAGTCCTGGCTGCCATCATGACCCATGGCAAACCTTCCTCTAGGGGTGTAGCAGTACGCAAAATGCATGGTTCAGTGGGTATCACAGTTCGAGGGTCAAGTTTTGGGAGCAAGGCAGTGCCTGAACGCTCTGAGGTAATTTACTTTTCACAGGAAATACACAAATGCAACATTGTGAACAGTCAGCACACTGTTTTTATGCATGCTTGCATATTAGGTGTGTAACTGTTGTCAGTCTGTTTCTGCATAACTTCTTTTAAGTTTCACAAGGACGAATCGAAGACTACTTAGGTGAACCAAGTGCAAAAATATAACACTCACTACACACACAAATTCTGGTATTTCCCTCCCTTCAAACTTATTTAAAAGATGCAGTAGAGGACTACTTGCTGTTGCAAGCCTTGTGGTGCTTCTACAGCCGTCAAAAGCTCAAGTCCGAACCATTGCACTTAAAATTGGGCCAAATAAATAAATACTTTGACAGTGTGTTTAACTTGCACCAAATGCAACACTGCACTCTCCTGGGTCCGCAGCAACACACCCGCCACGTTTGAAGTCGACAGATAGACAGACATTCCTTCTTTTATTAGAGAGATGACGTAAATTAGACCCAAATGGGTGACTCTATGTCAGCATTGGCCTTGCAAGGTTTAGGAGGACTTAAAACAGTAGTAAACAGTAGAGCCCTTTTCAACTCATGAAATTCGGAAATGATGTGAGACGCTCTTGCCGCTCTGGTTTAACATTGGCGTTCACCAAACAGACGACGATCGCTGTATTAGTGGGATTAATTGGACTAGCATGGGTTGACCTCATGCTCTTTCAAACGACTAAGGTGCAGTTAATTAGGAAAGAGAATGTCAACCAAACCAGCAATAGAAAAGCAAACATTCTAGTGGCATTTGTTTACAAGCTCTGGTTTTCTTGTAAATGTATAAAGTGAATCTAAATGAATCAAGTACAAAAAGGTGAGAAAGGAAACTTTTCCACAAACAAACTGTGGATGTGATCTCACCTCTCATCATGTTTGGCTGTGTTTAACTATGCTTAACTGTTTGGACTACATTCAGCTGGAGTCAGCTGGCAGTACCAGAATATTACCGTAAACCGCAGCACTTTATAGCTGTGGTTTGGAAAATTCCATAGCGATAGTGTCCTAGTTAATACTCCCAGTCATCTGTATACTGACCTAAACATCTGTCACTGCCTCTACCACTGTGCTCTGATGAATCACACAGCCTTAGAGAGTGCGACTTGTATATTCTTAAATACTGAGTTCAGTAATTCATGCTGTTTGGTACAGTATCTGAAATGTCGCAGAGCAGAATCCGTACTGCTGGTAGCCAGAGGAAGATGATGGCCCAACAAACATCTGCTTTGTATGAGCCAATGACAAGCTCTTTAAACATACACCCACCTACCCACCCACATCTGCTCTCTGTTATCCAACAAGGCCTTACACACAGACAGACAGAGAGACGGCCGCAAGCACATACACAGACACACTCTTTGCTTTGTGATTAATTATCAGCCTTGCATAGAAAATCCATCATCATGAAAAGAAACACAACAACAACAAAATGATCCAACACGGACACAGACAGGAAGACTCTGGAAAAAAAGGATGAGAAGGACATGGAAAAGACACTAAAAATTCTTGATATTTTGATTAGTAATGTGAAACTGTTATTTTACTACTAAAACAGCTGCATTTGCCTTCTGTGTTCACCAAACAAAGAGCTCAATTCTACCCACAACAGATAGATCAGCCATGCGTCAGTTGATGGCTTATTGGCAGAGCCTGAAAAAAAAAGTATATCAAATGCATGAACACATGCACATGAACACACGCACATGAACACACGCACATGAACACACACGCACAAACACTCACACGCATATGCTGTGGATGATAGTTGTACCAAACTTGGTTCAAGTCAATAAGCCAGCAGGCTGGCTAGCCAACTAACTCTGCCCAGTTCTGCTTTGCCGCACTCCTCTGATGATCTGCTGTGTGAGTTGTGAAGTTGTGTGTGTGTGTGTGTGTGTGTGTGTGTGTGCGCGCAAGTGCGCGTCCACGTACTTTTGACTGGCGCCATGCTACTGCTGGGAGCAATTATAAAGACATGAAGCAGATAGTTGAAGATTGCTGTTTTATGCAACGCTGAGCAACACGCATGCGTATGGATATACACTAAAATGTTTTTAAGAATGTCATTTGTTCACCCTGACACAATGTTATTACAATACAATACAGATTCAATTGATCGCAAAGCATCCCGCAGGCTAAGATAGCGCCTGTCATGCACCAACATACTATCCTGTGAAGAAAAAACACAGCTGAAATAATTAAAAACACATGATTTTCCCTTTCAATCTTGGTTAATTGTGATTTCTGTAATTTGTGTCAACATTCTCACTCTTTCTCAAGTGTCATAACTCAGTCAAATCAGAACACTATAGGCACCATACAAATAAGCATACATACACAAGGCGTCACACTACTTCCTGTGTACACCACCCAATGGCATAAACCAGATGTCACTAATAGGCGGACTGCAGTCCGGATCCGGACCCAGCCACCGTCCTCTTCGGACCGCCGACCTACAGCCGATTTATTATGGAGAATTATTAGCTCGTGACGGAGCGTTTCTTTTGTTAACCTGCACAGCTTCTCTAGCATTTACTGTAATAATTTAATGGCCCAGGAAACTCACAGACCAATCGCATGTGCTCTAATCGTCTCATGTGATGCTGCTCAGCCAATCAAATCTGTGCATACCAACAGGCATTGCGAGTCTGCGAGTGAGATACACCAGAGACATTTCAGAAACACACAGAGTGAGGAGGCAAATGAAAGAAGATATTTCACATGGCTGTTAATTAAGAATGTACAGATTCTTACATGCAAGTTCCTCCCACGGGCATTTCAGAACCAGAATATCACATAGATCTCCAATGCTTAGCTGGCAGGACAAACTAGAGCTCACGTTTCTGACTGAACAAGAGAAAGTAGGAAAGTGGTAGCTCTATGAGAGGGAATGAAAGAAAAGAGGAGGTATTACAGCTGTTCAGTTGTTATGATGTGTTGAATGTTTAGTATAGAATTGGTTAAGACTACACTTCATCACTTCAAGCTACACTTTATTTTAGTTTACTTAAATTTAGAATTTAGAGTAGTTTTTTTTTATTATTATCCCTCCAGTTTGATGTAAAAACTGATTTTTACAAACCAAACAATCCCTCAATTAATGGAGAAAATAATCAGCAGATTAATCCACAATGAAAACAATCATTAGTTGTGGTGCGACAAAATAGTTGAAATTAGCTCCACCTCAACCAACTACAACAGTGAAGTCCTGCTTTTACATTAATGTCTCAGTAATAATAATTAATGAATTAATAGTATTCGGCAATGAATACTTTAAGTGCATTTACTTACATACTTTTACTTAAGTAGCATTGTCAATGCAGGACTTTCACTGCAGAGTATTTTTACATTGTGGTCTTTTGAGTACTTTGAAGTAAAGGATCTGCGGAGTTCTTCTTCCACCACTGCCCCTCTCCGTCTATCAAAAAAATACTTAATAATTATAGGACTTAATATAGTTAGGTACCATTTTTCCATGTGAGGTTAGCACACCCACTGCCTAACTCTGCAGTGTTACCAGCTTAGCCTCACCCTTTAAGGGAGATGGCCTTGTGGGTAACGCGTATGTGATGTAACAAGTCTGTTGTGGGAAACGAGTCTCTCCTGGTGTGTGATAGTGACATGTCATGTCATTAGCCTAATAAAAGGAGTGAAAATAAAAAAAAAAACATTCAGCGTTAGGTAGGAGAGATTGAAAAAGAGAAAAAAAGTAACATTACAGTGAGGATTTGAAGTTTTCTTCATGGCACCATATTGGGTGTGTGCACAAGTTTATGTGTGTTTGACTTTCACCGGCAGATGACCTTTAACACAGGTAAAGAGCTTTCGCCATGTGTTCAGCACGAAGGAAAAAAATGGGGACATATGGTACATAGTAAACCCACACACTTAGACCGTCCTACACCCACGCACACACGACCCGTTCGCTAGAGCGATGAGTCACTCTGCTGGGAACTCCATGCTTTCCCCATTACTACCGACTGGCTGACTGACTGTCCCAACATGCTGAGAGAGAGAGAGAGAGAGGGGTAGAGAGTTTAGTAGGGAACAGAATGGAGATGAGAGAAAAGGGTAAAACAGAAAAAAACAATACATTGACCAACCAAGATAAAAGGGTGAGAGAAAGAAGAGCTGAACCAAAATTGTTTGAAACAGTGAGAGAAAGAGAGAAAGGACAGAGTGAAATCAGCTGTGCACCTCAGTGGTTGTTCAACTATACACAAGGGCACAGTGAAACAGTAAGTTTAACTTCCAGTCACAGCACACTCCAAACCAGAGGAAAAAACGATCGTACGAGAGCATAAAAAAGCCATGCCTTCTTGATCACTACTGTCTGACTGTCTGTTGAAAAATGCTGCTGGAAACAGGACAAACAAAGAAGGAAGAAAGACACACACACAGAGAATAATCTTAATGTAATACTCATTTTCTTATTAAAAGCCTGTCTTACAACTTCACAAATGTACAGTTCATGAAAGCATTTACATTAAGATGTTGTTAACTAAACACTTGGTAGGTCTTTCATGGACAAAGTCTAATGGTAAACAGGAAGTGATCCATTTTATGTCCAGTGTGCCTGGAAAAATGCAAACCAACTGCTGAGTGAAAACTGGTACTAGCTTATGAATACAGTTTTCCACAAAACCCCATTCTTTCATTTAACAAAAGAAGCCAAAGTTCTCAATGATACATTTTGTCTAATAACACGCAGCTGTACAAGACCGTTACCTAAATAAAACTGCCTAAAACGGACACAGTTTTGATTAAACCAGAGCTATCAGGTCAAAGAATAAGATGATAAATCCGACCTGTTCTTGACAGTTCTCTATAGACACATACGCTGCCCTGAAGCCACCTACATTCATAAAGACTGCCATCGTTCAAGTTTATTGGAAAAACACCAGAACAATGAGCTTTCACACAAACAATATTGAACTAATGAGCTCTTAGTACCAAACAACGCAAATCAAAACCAAATGGATAATGATGCAAAAATATCAAATAAAATAACCAAAAATGAAATCCTGTGGATTACTCCCTTTGGTACATCTTGTACTGATATGTTTATAGGAAGTATACGTCAAATGTTTTCCCCTTTCAACTGTGTTAATCCAAAAATAAGTTATGAGCATGATAAATTTGCATCATTTGACCACAGGGAGTAATTTCCTCCATGTGACTTGCCCTTCTAAATCCTACATTCATCGTTTAGGATTTGCTTTTATTTAATTCACTGCAGATTAAGCAATGGAACTGAAAATGAGAGGAGGAGGACAGGGAGAGGGCACAGAACAAAAGAGGAGAATAAGGAAAGCGGGAGCAAGAATTAAAGAATGACAGGGAAGGAGAGGGACAAAAAAGGCAAGAGGAAAGTGGCAGGGCAGAGAAAGAGAAGTATAAAAAGCGACAGCGTTTTCCATATGTTCAGTTATTTTTGGCGGCCCCCGACAATATCAACGCTGACCGCCACAGATTGATTTTCGTTTTTTTTTCTAATCCTATTTAAAATTGCATGTGATTGCAGAGTGCCATAGCACATTCACGCAGCACTTCCTCTCGCTCGTCTTTCTCTCTCTCTCACTCTCTCTCCCTCATGGAACACCGCTGCACAAATCTGTCCAACACAACGCTGTCGATGTCGGAGGCCCAGCTTAAAAAAAAGTTACTAGCCAGCATGAAAGGAGCCTAGCAAATAAGGAGAGCCCCCCACCACCACAGTTTCACTGTCATTCTGTGGGAAACACAGAGACGTACAAAACCACTGAACATTATAAAGCAGGACACTCCTAGAGTAGGTACTGAATGCAAACACTTGTATCATCTACAGACCATCGTAAAAGAAAACAGGGAAGAAATTAAAGACAAACGCCTCAAATAAAACCCATTAACAAGAAAAAAAAATAGAACAAACCTTCAATAAGATGCTGAGTTTTTTTGTAATAATTGGGCTGAAATATACTGAAAAGACCTGTATGGTCAAAACAGGACACTTGGTATTCTTTCTTAATGTGATACGCACACCTTCTTCTCATTGCTTTCCACATTTTTGCGGCACAAAAGTCACAAACCATCTCAGCTGCAGAGCTTTAAAAATTAAAATAAAAAAAGTTATACAAGCTAGCACTGGTGGGCTACCACATTAATTCCAAACATCAACAAAAAACTGCCATTAAATGCTGAAAAAAAAAAAAAAAAAAAAGCAAAAACAGTTTTGGTGGCTTGGATTTTATGCCAGTCTGAATCAAAAGCTCTATGACTGGATCAGGCAACAAGATCACACAGTAAAAGCAAACAGCCCCCATACACTGTACGCCAGGCCGAGGCAAAACACACACGCACGCGCAGAGGTGAGCTGCAGTGTATACTGTAGGATCAACAGTAGGACTATTCAGTCAAGGCAGACAGTGGGGCAAACAGACCCTATATATCGGGCTGAAGCGAATACTCAAAAAGCTCATTTGTACTGTTCACTGCAGAATCTACAGTGTGGCTATTCAGACAAAGCCAGACAGGGCAAAGACATTTCTTGTGAACTAATACAGCCAGGCTAGGAGGAGAGAAGTTAGAGAGATATGAATCGATGGAATGGCCTCTGCAAGAAAAAGTCATCAACAACCTCATTACCGTTTGAAGTACTTGCTGGAAGCAGGATGCAACACAAACTACAACACAGTTCCTTTCAGGATAAATGAGTGACAAAGAGAAAGCCCTCATCGGTCTGTTTGGCTCTGCTGCATGGTGCACATACCGGGCTCACACACAACGACCTATCCTACCAGATAGTTTGAGATAGTAAGGTCGATAGGAGGCTAATTTACAGTGCACCGCCATGATATGGTTTCAAAGTTTGTTGATTTTTGAGACACTCTGCATTTGTGTGTACGTGTCTTCTGTGTTTGTTTTTATGCGTGTGCGTGTGTGTGTGTGTGTGTGTGTGTGTGTGTGTGTGTGTGTGTGTGTGTGTGTGTGTGTGTGTCTTGAGTGATCAAGCAGACAGATTAAAAAGCCGGTTAAAGATCAAAGGCAGTGTCAGAGGGAGGGGAGTTTTCAGAGTCAAAATCTGCCAAACCAGAAAGCGCTCTACATGATCTCACTAGCTTAAGCATTAGATTTACTCCATGTCTGACAACTTCTACCAAATACAAAGTGTTAATAGATTATACAGTGTGTGTTTATAACTTCACAAGTTAGGTGTTGATGTTAATCGATTGCACATTTGTCATAAAGTACAACAGTAGAAGCTGGTCAAATTCTGCATTGGGATCAATTTAACAAAGGTGAAATGCAGGTATGAGACAAGTTCCCCTTAAGTTTCCATCCAAATTTGAATCATGTTTCCAGAAAATCTGGGCAAAAACGAGCATTCCAACCACTACCGTCATACAAATATTAGGATATCAGCATATAAGATAAACTATTTCTCAACTCTTCAGTGAAGTGGATGCTTCTGTGGAAGTTTAAGTCACGGATTCATGTACCTCATGATTTACATTTGAAGTCGGAAATTTATGTTGAGGTCATTAAAACTCATACTTTACACTCCACAGATTTCCTCTGAACAACTTATAGTTTTGTCAAGTCTGTTAGGACATCTACTTTGTGCATGACAAGTTTAATTTTCCAACAATTGTTTACAGACAATGTGAATGTGAAAGACAATGTAAGTGAAATTATTTCACTTACAATTCAATATATAACTCTTTCAATGTGTCAGAAGTTTATATACATAAAGACGGTGCCTTTAAACACCTTAGGAAATTCCTGAAAATTATGTCATGGCTTTAGAAGCTTCTGATAGGCTAATTGACATCATTTGAGTCAATTAAAGATGTAACTGTAGATGTATTTTAAGGCCGACATTCAAACTCAGTGTCTCGCTGCTTGATATTATGGGGAAATCAACAGCCAAAACCCTTGTGGAACTCCACAAGTGTGGTTTATCCTTGGGAGCAACTTCCACACACCTGATGTTCATCTGTACAAACAATAGTACACCATGGGATCACGCAGCTATCATACCGCTCAGGAAGGAAACGCATCACGTCTCCTAGAGGTGAAAGTACATTGGTGCGAAAAACTGCAATCCAATACCAGAACAACAGCAAAGGACCTTGTGTAGCTGCTGGAGGAAACCTTAACTACAAAATTATCTATATCCAGTTTTTTGACATAACCTGAAAGGCCACTCAGCAAGAAGAAGCCACTTCTCCAAAACCGCCATGAAAAAGCCAGAGTATGGTTTTGTAAGTGCAAAATGAGGACAAAGATCTTGCTTTTTGGAGAACTGTCCTCTGGTGTGCTGAAACAAAAATTGTTTGGATGGCAGCGCCAGCAAATAGGTCTTCCGATGACCCACGACATACTACCAGAGTTGTGGCAAAATGTCTTAAAGACAACAAAGTCAAGGTATTGGAGTGGCCATCACAAAGCCCTGACCTCAATCAGACTAAACATTTGTGGACAGAATTAAAGTTCTGGTGTTTCCAATCAAGAGGTTTTATGCAGAAATGGAAAATATGCATAAAAACAGATGGACAGAAAGACAACAGATATTCAAAGTTGTTTTTTTCCCATGCTGTTGCTGTCTCCCTCTGTAATGTTATCTAACAGATTAGCCTAATGTTAACCCAGGGAAAACCTTCTATTTTAAAACCGTTTAGACAGCGTCCATATGGTCATCAGATATATTAATCTAATACAGGACACAGAGGCATGCGTCTCTTCACCGTTATTGTCTAATGTGGCTTTTGATTTGATAGTTTGTCTTATTTACAGTATTTCATCCTTTTATCACCCCTAAAAGGTGTTTCAGGTCAGACCCCCTTAAAAGGTCCTTCAGCCTCAGAAAGTTGCAGACTGTCTGTTATCTAGTGGAGAGCAGTTTGTTTCTATTGTACCTTGAATGAAGGTCAATTAAGCATTGTGTGCATGAAAATGAAGGGTGGGTACATGCTGCATATTTTCATGCTGCAATATCTCTTGACTGACATCTAGTAACAACTTCAGTTTAACGCCATGTAGTTAGCAAGTAGAAACAAATGTGGAGGATCATTTGTTGAAAGGATAGATTTTCACTGGACTGCCTGAGTCACTGCAACCAACCTTAACACCAGCAAGAAAACTGCCTTCAAAAGAACATGCAGTTTAGTCGAAAAATTCCAACAAACTGCAGTCATCAAACAATGCCATATTTAGACAAATCTGATGTACTGTTTACTCAAGGTAAATTTGATGATGTGTGAGCTCACAACTCAGACGTCATTTAGACCAATTGTAACAACCCACAATTTTCAAGCAGTGCAGATTTTTTTTTTATTTATTCATTTATTTCAGCTTAATTTTTACTTACTGATTGAAAAGTCTAAACATTTCCAAGAACATTAAGAGCTAACAATGAACTTTAAATGTCCATAAATGCACAAAAATGTGTCTCTCTTTAGAAAACATCTGAAAAACGCACCTACACAACTTGATTTTAAGAAGAATTATATATATCTAAGAATGAATCTAAATGAGTCTCTTACTTGTAATGTGATTTTCTTTTGTACATTTTTGTGTACAGCACTTTTGGAGAGAGGCTGAAAATAAATTTCATTTTCACCAACTGTTTCACTATAATTGTTGTGCATATGACAAATTTAACTTGTTCTGAACAAATTACACAAGATGGCACATGGGTCCTGTTTACATCTGGTATTAACACAAGTTTGTGTTCAAATTGTACCGTCATATTTAGCCATATTTCATTTATTACTCACATTTATTCAAGTCCTCTCACTCATTCTCTCAGACTGAGCTCCATGTAGGTCTGCTCTCCACAGATTATCTTTCAAGCTTCCTCCTGCTTGTGTCATAACTAAAAATCGTATCTATAGCTGACTGACGTAGTTGCCGTGTGTGATGACAGTGAGAACACAATGCATTACCATGTTGTTGCCGAAAGCTGGAACCCGCTATCAGAGACTTCAGTTCCACCCCTGTTACGCGTCTATTCAGAATATACATGCTGGAAGGACAGAGAACATGTTTCTCAAATGAAAAGTCATCATATGACACCAAGATGACAATACCCAAGATGACGTATGATTGTATCCCGATGCCACCCCTGTGGTGAAGGTTGGTTAGATTTCGCCAACTTAAACTACTTGCCGACAGTTTTCATTAGAATTAGTTTGTAAATTGATAACCAAAAAAAGGCCTTGCCAAATTTTTGGATTTTGGAAATTTTAAGCCACAGTTTACATATTCATCTGAGATACATTGAAAGCGGAGTTTTGGCTTCATTCTTGTTTACAGCTGTCACCTGCCTGCCAAATCAGATATGATCACCATGCTCGATAACACATGTGTAGACTCCTTTAACACTCCATGAAGACAACAAACACAGCAGAAACTAGGAGGGAGGCAAAGCGAGGCTGGCAGACAGACCGCGTGAAAACAAAACAATAAAAAGGCAGGGGCAAAAGCAAAGGGAAACAGGGAGATAAAGGTTAAGAGTGAGTGACAGAGAAGCAAAACTTAAGGAAGAACAGAAGAGAGGGGTAATAGAGATGTGTGTTAAACACTAAAGCAGATTCATACTTATCTTTCATAGACATTCCAACATTATGTCGTCATCACACTCACACATTCACTTTTGCTACTCCAGAGGCATTTTGCTACATCATAACTGACTGTCACATAATTCAAACAGACAAATCTATCAATTATGTATGACCAGTCCAGTAAAAAGTCGCCTTGTGGCAGCAGCAGCATACAAACACAAGATGGTTCACTAAAGCACTCCTCCACTTACACAACTACATAGTATACTAGAAAGAAATAAGGTTTAAGACACACATTTGCTTTACTTTTCAGACCTAGAGGCTGCATCCACCTCTTATATACAGTTAGTCCATGTTCAGCCTATGTGCGTGCACTGGAGTTTTCAAGTTTGCACTTTACACTTGTGTAGGTTGAATGCTGTGAACAATGATTGCCCATGCTAGTTGTAATGTCATAATGCTGCAAAACTCTGCACATACATCATTCTGCACAGTAAAGCTCAAACATCCGAGTCAAGTAACAACAAGCAGAACACACCGGGGAGTAGGGCTGAACGATTAATTGCATTTGCGATTTAATCGCGATTTAATAAAACGCAATTTTCTAATCGCAAAGGCGGCGATTATATTCTGGTCACATGACACCCAAGGGGAAAGCAGTCTGACGAAGTTATTGCTTCGTCTGCAGTTACGCTGTAACTTGCCTTCTTGTTGTAAAATGCCCTTAAGCTTGACAGAAGCTCAGCTACATAAACTTTAATGTCACATCGAATGAAAGTAGCAGCGCCACCGCTGGTAACTTGGTGGTGGTGGGTGAAATCGTCGAGCCATCCGCGGCTTTGATGGACGGAAAATGCGCAACAGAAAGAGGCGTAGTAAACTAAGCGTGATTGTGGCGATCGGCTTCGTGCCACACACACAGCCACCAGTCAGCTCAGGAAATATCTGTAAATTGGCGTTTCAAACTAAACGCCGAAAAGGCCCAGTCTGTCCCGAGTTACAGCCTGGTTAAAGCCGGTGCGCTGCTCACCAGCATCGGAGGCTGCGGGGGCTCCGGTGTTGTCGGAGAATTACTAAGCTTGTCTATTAAACACGTGAGGCGTCACTCTGTTCTATTTTAGTTAGCCAACTTTTGAATTGAACCTCAAACTGAGTATTTTTAGTTTGCTTCCGGGGATACAGAAAGATGGACTCAGGAGATTTGAACTGAGATCAGGACTCATTAATTGGTGGTTGAACTGTGGGTTTTGTATTGAGCGCTTACTGTATAACACCCTGTGGTGAAAAGGCCGACCTGATGATATTATATCATATTATTTAATGCCATGACTTGACTCAAAGTGTCTTTCTCATATTATTATAATTTGATATATCTTATTGCTCATAATAATAATTCTACCTAATTCATCATAACACAGGCCTGACCCAAAAGACAGAACAGTGTAAGTTTAATCTGTCTAATATCACGCTATACACTGATTTACTGCTTGTCTGTTTTGAATAATACAGAAGTTAAAGAGCTTAAAAAATAATCGAAAATTAAATCGAAATCGCAATATTGGTTAAAAAAATCGCAATTAGATTATTTTCCAAAATCGTTCAGCCCTACCGGGGAGTGGAGGGGGATTTTAAACATACCATACACTACAAAGTATTATAAAAATATACACTTACGCAGAGTAGAAGGGACTCTAAAAATTACTGACAATCTAGTTTGAAATAAATAAATCATGAAAAAACATTCATAAATCATGTTTTTAAAGAGAAGGGCTGCAACTAAAAATCCTTTTCATTTTCCAAAATCCTATGTTAACTACCGGTAATTCCTATTCCCCTCCAATAGTCCAAATCCCCAAAATACTCAATTATACTCATAATAGTTTATTATGATATGAGACAAAAAAAACATCAAATTGTCACATTTGGGGAACTGGAACCAGTGAAGTTCTGACATTTTTACTTAAAAGAACCAAGAGTATGTTGATGCTATTGGAATAATTACATTGTTAATAATTCAACTGGGCTCCTTTTTTATTTTTTGCTCCTCAATACTGTTAATGATTGATAATAATAATTTTTTCATTTTTTTCGGCTTCGGAAGGGGGGGCATGTTTGGAGTTAGAGCAGCAGTTAATGATGCTGGATAATGTAAAATCATCTCTTAAAGCCCCGGTGACCCTGCACCCTGTCCAAGGTTTAACTTTTCTGGCTTAGAGCCTGGACAGACGTGGTTCAGTCGGGCCAAACCTGGCAAAAGCTGTCAACAAGCCACACTTTAAGCATTACTGATTGCTGTTCCCCAAATAATGCGTCTTTAGTATTTTTCGGGCGTGATTATTTTGGTACTAATTAGCACTGATAACCTGTATATACGCCAGGACTGCAACTAACGATTGTTTTCAATGTCAATTAATCTGATGATAATTTTCTCCTTTAATTGATTAAGTTAAATCAATTAATCAATGTAATCTATAAATTGTAAAATAAAAAATTGTTAATGAGTGTTTCCCAAAGCTCAACATGTTGTCTTCAAATGTCTTGTTTTGTCCTCTACCCAAAGATATTCAGTTTACTGTCATAAAGGAGTAATGAAACATTTACATTTCAGAAGCTGGAATCAAATTAAAACAGATCAATCAATTACCAAAGTAGCTAGCGATTAATTTAATACTTCACAACTTATCGATTATTTAATAAATCATTGCAGGTCTAATATACTCTTCACAAAATCCATATATCTGGGAGAAGCATAACAATGAAACACCAAAGTGTGGGCTATTTTGTTCACCAGAGTAGTGAATGTGCACAATGGACGCAAAAAGTTACATTTCAAGTCACAAGATTGACTGGCTGCCAATCTTCCAACAGAGAGAGAAAACACGGCATAACAACTTTATTTACACTGATCAAAGGCAAAAAATAAGAGTTACATTTTTCTTCTTTCCCTTTAGCTCTCGGGTCTCTTCAGTGAAAATGAAACCCACTGAGAGGGCATCGATGAACCTCTTCAAATAACAAGATGGTGGATCTATGTGCTCAGCTGCTTTAATTCCATATCAGCCATCAGGTTCACAAACAGAGCATTTTAAGGATGGCAGTGACGGTAAATATGAACACCTGCAGGGCGGGAGTCAACAGCAAGCAGCCAAATTGCTGGTGCGTTTTTGCCACAGCAGCTTGTAAATCAATCCACAGTGTTCTTCATGCTGGTTTGGCAAGTAACCACTCGTGATTTGGAGGTAGAATTTTATACCGAAGCAATCAATAGGGTGTTTTTCCAGCACAGGCTAATATTCTGCCAAGCTCTAATAATCTCCCCAGTTAGCTGTTTTCACAGTCAACACTGCGCTGGACAGAGTAGTTACAGAATATATGGTTAACCTAATAGGTTGCTTTCACGGGCAAGATTGCAGCAATATGTCAAAAGTGAACAGCTAATTTCATACACATCGTCATTCATTTTTGAGATACCGGAATGTTGGTCACAGTCAGACACAAACCTCAGACAGACCTCACAGATGGTAAGATGGCAAAAGAAGTCAGTGAACTTCGGGTTTATCTTCCTCTGTGGTCAACAGATACAAATGTTATAGTTTTCCTGCAGTGGAAACCCATGGAGGTCCAGAGGATCACAGCACACTATTGCACGGGAAGGAAGCACACTCTTTAACATTCATCTTTCCTGGAACTTTCTGAGCACACTGTTATTTCAGAACAGCCAAGCTTCACAGTTAATCACCCCAACAAGTGATAAGCGTCCACTGGAGCTGTCAGCTTCATCCAGTCCTCTGCTGCTGGCCATTCACATAAGTAGAACAGTGCTTTCGTCTTTCTTTACATTATCAATCAAGGCATTTTTAATTTATAACATGTTTTTTTCTTGATATAAAGTGTGTGTCATTTACTTCTTAGAATACATTTTCCTGCAGGCAATCAAAGTCACCTTAATCCAGACACAAGATTGCTTTTCTAAAAAGAGAGCCTGCATTTTCATAAGGGAAACCAACCCGGAAACCATTTCTGGACATGGAACTACTACTACAACTACTCTTAAATGTATTGCTGTTGTAAAATGAAGATACTGTATAATATTGTATCTAATGTCTAATTTAGGGCGTGTAAAATAGGGCTAGGCAGTAAAACAATAATGATAATTATCGCAAAATCATTTTCAATAACAATATAACAAATGTTCAGTAAATGTTTGATTTAATTCATTTGAGTCATGAACAACTTAGCACTTAATTTTTCTATTAAGAAATTCATTTTGTTGAGAAATGGGACTGAAAAAAAGATTTTACTTGCTTTTACTCATGCATATTTGTTAAAAAAAAAAAAGATTTTATTATAACTGTTTTTAATGATCTACCTCAGATTTGTCAAGTGATCCACTGTTTGGCAGTGTTGCCATGTTCTCACCATAAAGAATAATTTAAAACTGCAGTTTACCTTCTGGTTTCAACTTAACCCTAACTGGAAAAGAAATAATAACTAGACATTTACCTTGATAATTATGAGTATTGACTGTTGTGAACTTTTTAATTCTGGTAATATGTTTGCCATATCCACCATCCCTATTATAAACTAATACCAACCTCCCAGGTGGTCTGGAAGGCCAACATCTATACATCCGCATATTTTATAAGCAGAGATGTGGGTTACAGATTAATTGTTCTTTTGTAATTTATTTGTAGCTTTGGCAATATAGTTGTTTTACATTCATGCCAATAAAGAATTGAATTGATAATGTAAATAGTGGGCAAAGAAGGATGCAGCCTACTACTGCTAAATAGCTAAAGATATAGACAATAACCATGTTCAGGAACAATAAAATTTGAGCTCATTCTGTTTAGGAATGGATCCATTACGTAAGCGCAGCTTGAAACTTCATACTCCTGCTTCTTCCCTTTCAGCAGCCGTGGTGGCACACATCACCCACCCTGATAAAGTCTCCTGGGCTAATCAGTAACAAATATGATGACTTCATTTGGCCTTAAACAGTAGTGCCAAAGACAATATGTCTGCAGCCAATGAATAAGAACATGGCTGTTATAGGAGTGAATAAAGCAGAGTTGTTTAATCATATATCATATATACATCCACATTGAGCTGTTTTCTGTTTGGTCCCAGACTTGCAATACAGTTCTATCATGCTCTGTAACGGTGTATGTGATAACAGGCCAAATGAAAATAATGTGAGATAATGTTATCTTTCCAGTTTCAAAAATGGTGTCTGCCGGCAAAAAAATTTAAAACAGATGAAGAAAACTTCAGATGTTTCTGATCAGCTCCCATATATATCAAAGAGCGAGTACAGCGTTTCTTTGCAGAGCTGCCATTATGTATCAGACCCATCATAAAGGGAGTTTTATGAAGAACAGGCAGAGCGAGCACTGAAGGCAGCATTAGCTTAGTTAGGAAATCCCTTATTGTCTAGCAAATATTACACTTTCATCCCACTATCACTATCCTTATTGGTCAGTTGACCTCAAAAGAAGCCACAGCCCCAAGCCCCACTTTAGTGGCTTGACCTTGTGGCTTGGATCTGTACGAACTGTAGCACATGTAGACAATTACAGGAGAGAAAAAGCTACAGTATAAACAAGCCAGGTTGGGATTAAATAACTTACAACTCTTTCTCACAGACAAACTCCTCAAATGCACTGAACAATTGAGCAGATCTCCTGGTAAGTATGAGCAGGGATAAAGTGCATAAACAGCAGCACAGAGGAGAAATACCCCACTCTAGGCCCCTCAAAGTTGGTTTAATATCAAGAGCTGTCTCTCTCTGTCTCTCTGTCTCTCTGTCTCTCTGTCTCACACACACACACACACACACACACACACACACACACACACACACACACACTCCAAGAACAGTATGGCCTCAGACCTGGCAAGGAGCTCTCAAGTTCTTGGAGCAGCCTTCTCTCTAATTTAAAGTTGATTGCCGTGGGCTCTCTGTGTGTGACTAGTGAAATATGAGTGTGGAGAAGAGAGTATGGAGGCTTGGACTGCGTTTAGCTCTGTGTGCTTGTGATTATACGAGTGTGCATGCACAAAAGAATGGGACTGTCTAAGTATGTGCCAATGCATGTATATCTGCATGCATGAGTCTGTGTGAAGGTCTAAGTGGAGCCTGGGCATACTTGTGTGCGTGTGGTTTTTGGCCAGAGCTAGCGCAGGGATTGGACTGCCAGTCGGAGCTGTCTGCAGGGAATCATACGGAGCAGAAGGCCAGCTGAATAACAGTACCTTTCTCAAACTAAAAGAAGGTGTTAGGAGGAGAGTTTCACTGAACTGAGCTGCACTAAAAAGTGAACCGAAACAGACTAAGTTAGACTAAAAGTCTGTAGGTCTTTATTTATCAAACAGTTCTGGGCTTTTCTCTGATTGGTTATTCCTTTCTGAGCGTTCATGTGATCAACTGTGTGATAACTTGAGAGCTACTCTTAAAAGTTACTCCCACAATTAACTCTAACTAGAGGTAGTTCTCCTGATGATTGCGTATACAAATAACTTATTTACCCAAAAGTGGGCTTGCTAGAGTCATCTTAAGTGTTATTCTCACTCGCAGCAAAAGTGGCAAAATGTGTAGATAGTCAGCCAGCCATGGGTACATTACTTTTCAAAAATACACTACAATTTTCCTTTTATAAAGACAGTATACTTGGGAATCCATGGGTAGGCTAACTTCCCTAAGGTAAAAACAAAGGTGCCAAGTGTCTCTCATTTTTCTTACTGCGTGTACAATTAGTTTCACAGTGTTAAAGTCGTCAAGACAGTGGATCAGCGGATGTTCTGCTGCTAAGGAACACCTTCCTGATCCAGCCACCCAGCCTGTGAAGTGAAATCTGTTAACAGTAAACACTGTTGTAATTGACAGAGATACTGCAGGGAGTGGCCAGGTGTTTGGCTCTTCTCTCAACAGAGCCCATATTGACTCTAGCTAAAACGAAACAACAATCTCAGCCAGTCTCTCAATGCACAGACTCAGGTGCTGAAGTTAAAGTAGCTGGATGGATTTTAAAGCAACGAAATAAACGGTGCTGGGAAACAAACTGGGAAACACTGAAAACCTGGGCCACAATGACACCAAGCAAGACTGGCTGAAGTAAATACATCTTTCTGTTTAACTGGCACAGGGGAGTGCGGGAGGTAAATTGCCTCCAACTGGTCAACAGACAGCCAACAAACTACAGTCTACGAGTGTGAACTCTTACCATCCATTTCTCAACCAACCAACCAACCAACAGAGACAAGCCATTTGTCTACAAAAGCCGGACAGATATAAAAATGTCATTACAGTTCATTCTGATTGGGCCAATCCCAATTAAACTGCAAAATGTGATAGGGACAAATTGAACAAACTGATAACACCCTGAGCAACGTCTGACCTTACACAACACATTTAAGTCAAGTTCCATGATGACTCAAAACTGAAATGCAGGCTTTAAGACATGAATGAAAATATCCTTCAGTGGCCTTGACAACATGTGCTCTATACACATTATTTCATCTGCTCACTGGATTGTCTCTTTGAAGCATCGCAGACCGGTCTGGTTGATAAACAAGAGCATAAGCTGACGTCACATCACAGGATTTGTGAGTACAGCTCAAATTCTGTCACAAATACACAATGTGTAGTGTTACAGAGTGATGCAAGAACACAGATCCCATTTTTAAATCTTCCTCCTAAACAACTTAACCTTGACTTTCTTAGTGGCTTCAAGCTATAGAAGAGTGGTATTCCCCTTCACAGAATGAACTTTGACCCACTTTTCAAAATTGGAAGAAATTTGAGAAAGGGCTACTTTTGAGAAAAAGAACTTGCAGCGTAGCTTCACGGTCTCCTTCCACCACCTTCCTGCCTTCTCCTACTCCTGAGACGCCCCCAGGCTTTGCCTTTCTGCTCCGTCTGTTTGCATTCCTGTTGAGCTCTATTTAAAGGCTTGATCACTCCACTGGCTGGAGGAATGCACATCTGTAGTGAGACCCCCTCCCACTGTCCCTGTCTTTTTCTGTCTCTCTCTCTCTCCATCTGTATGTGTGTACAGTTATTTGTTTCTGATTGCGGACTCGGTGCATTAACCTTTACTGGTGCACCGGAACTATAATAATTATGCATATAAATATACAAAAGGAAAGAGCAGGATGAAGACTAATGTTGTTTATCACACCAACAAGTGCTTTTGGATGACTCACGATTTCAGCGGCACGCTTCATCTAAGTGTGTTTCTGTGCATGTGTTTGAGAATTTGAAGCAAAACAAGTAAATGACTGCCAAAGTAACAGCAGTTCTTTTATATGTGGAGCTCTCTACCTTACTTTACCGAAATAATACAGTGTTGCAGTCTATTTTTTTGTTGTGTGTTAATTTACTCAAATATCCGAGGATTTCTGAGTAATTTAACTCTAATAATGTAATAAATTTTAAATGAAACCACATTTCCTCAATAATATCTGCTAATTAGCTTGAGTGCTGCTACTTTCTTCCTACAATTTCCACAAACAAAAGGGCCAAAATTAAAATGTTACCCAAAATCCAGCTGCAGCAACATGTTTTAATCCGTTTTTTCAAAACAGCCTATGTTCAGTTTGTCTTAATATAATTATCACATATAATATTAGAAGAAATTATTTAAATATTTAATAAAATATTGCCATTAATTTATGGAACATTGCTGGAGGCATATTATTGGGCATATAATTAAAAGACATGTTATATAACAACTGTTCAGGGAGCTACACAAGCTCAAGAGGGGCCAACGTACATGCTAGCAGCATGACACACCGCCACTGTGAATAACACTGGAGTACATTTCCCCTCTTCCCTCCAGTCCCGTCACAGCGTAGTAAAGCGGACAAACTTTTCGCCCCCCAAACAGACCGCTTCCCGCTAATTCCCTCCTCCCCGGTTTGAACAGTTTAAATAACCAAACGTACCTTGGAAAAATGTCCCCGAGTCAAACAGGCATTATTATGTTGTCGCCTTCCATGGTCGGGACTTCGTCTAGCTGTTCTTCGGCTCCCCGGAGAGAATGGAAACAGGCTAGCGGGGCAGGAGAGCAGCAAAGTCGGATAACGAGGAGGGGAGGAAGGAGGAGGCCAGACAAGTCGGCCGCCGCCTCGTTGGAGGAGCCGGCTGTCAATCACCTGGCTGAGTGGGCGGTTCCTAATAATAAAGGGATTATGGAGGCTGAGCTATCAGCACTGATCCCAGGTCTGGTCTGAGGTCTAAGGAATGTGACATGGAAAAACTATGGGAAAAACAGATGCAGGTGTCCTGCAGCAGGATTATGATGGTTTTGACATTTGCGTTACTTTTCAAGTGTAAAAATAAATACATCAATACAGTTTTAGTTCATGGCGAAATGAATGTACTATTCATGATACTTGAGATACTTAACTGTATCTTCAGTCCAGTTGCCCTTGATTTTTAACCCACCTTGGATTCTTGACTATTACTTTTAATTTCATATTTCTTAATTTAATTATTAATAATGAATCAACAATTTTATTTAATTTGGATCAGGCTCATTTTCAACAATGTGCAACTTTTTGTTTTCTTGATGACTTTTTGTTTCAGTTTAAGGAGAGGGTAGGGAAAAAATCTGGTAGGCCTAATAGTAAGTGCCAAGATAAATGCCTTGAGCAACATGAATTTTATTCAGCATGAATATGTACTGCTGATTTGACATGAGGGACATTGTGTGTAAACTGTGTAGTCTGCCACTAACTGTATACCTACTGTATGTATACAAAGGCCCCGAAGATAGCAACTATAGTAAACAAATGCTGTTTTCCTTGACCAGCTTACTAAATAAAACAGATCACGATTGCCTGTCAAATAGATTACCTTTTTCATAAGCACAGAGGAGATAAGTTGCATCAGTCGGTATATGGAGCCAGTAATACAAATCATTGAATATTATATATTTGCTCAGTAAAACCCTAAACCCCTTAGCGTGAGGACATGGGTGGGAGCTTTTCCAGGTTTAACACAGTGATTCAGATAAATTCTGAATTCTGCTTCATGAGACGGGACTCTGATTTATTTATTTATTTATTATTTATGTAGCTTACCTGTTATGTGATGAGTACAGAAACCCATTAAATCCATTAATGGCTCCTGGTGCTCTATGCAGCAGCAGGCAATAAATTGGATGACAGTAACATCTCATTATCCAAAGCTGTGACCTTTAATCCTCTCTGGTGAATGTAAATGGAGAAGGAAAAGCACATTGTCAACATAACACAGTCGGATACAACACTACAGGCTCAAAACTACCATAAGACAGAATCAACACCTCTCTGATACACTGTCAACAGAAACTGAGGGGTTTATGCTTCACAGAGGTAAGATTTATTGCAGGGCTGTCATATTGGATTGCTTCAATAGTGCAGGTGTGTCCAATAAAGTGGTATCTGAGTCTATACTGCAAGTCTTCTGTGATTATGACACATTTCATACAGATTTTACTGTTCATCATAATGCCATCATGATATAAGACAAATGCAAAAAAAAATTGTTAAAACTATATACTGTACATTTAACAACATATATGACTCTAAAAGATCAGTAACCTTAAAAACCTAGTTACAGTAATGCACAGTGGTAAAAAACATATGCTCTGTTTTAGGCTGTTCATTTGACCTTTCACCCTGGACAAGAACAAACTGGATGGAAACTAGGGCGGTTGGAGTACAGTCCGCTCATCAGGAGTACACTGACATTCATTATTCCATTGACAAAGGGGATTTCCAATCTGAACAATTTGAGCCAACCCCTTAATGACCCTGACTTGACAGTCGCAGCTTGGAAGAGTTACAGTAGTCTCATTAGAAACAGTAGAACATTGACTGCCAACCAGGCCTAAAAGAAAATTGTCCTGTCATGTTGTTTTTTTCAGTGTTTATTTAGATTCTCTTAAAAAGCATGTCTGTTTTGCCCTTTTGGGTTAGAATACCTGTGCAATTTAATGTAATTGAGCATTGCATTTAGTATAACCCGGCAATAAGCACAATGTTTTCAAACTCTAAAATGTTAAATTGTTTTGTTTAGGCTGTGTCAGAGTGATGTTTATTCAAATCCTCTGTAAATTTTGTGTTGTTGGACTAGACTGCATCTCCTCCTTTTTTTCTGACCGCTTGTCCATCTGGGTGCTTCTTTTCTTTCAGTCTGTCTTTTTGTCTGACACTGAGTTTATCTGCCCGTCCATCTGCCTTACAGTTTGAGCCAACGTACCTGTCAGTCTGCTTCCATCTGCCTCCCCTTTGTCTCACCTTTCTTCTGTCTATGCTTCCTCTGCCATAGCTGTTGGGGGAATTTGTATATGATTTAGCTATCTCTGTTTATGTTGATTTCACTTTTACTTAATTTATCTTCCACTTCTCTTATAAGAGCATGTCTGAGTCTCTTCATATTAGTGATTATGGTTGTTTCGATCACACTTTTGTAAAGCTTTAAACAATCATCTTCCACTTCAACATTTACTTTACAGTAATATTTTGTGATGCTTCACAATGTACTGTATGTTGGTCATCTTTTGTTGTATGACAACATCCTTACCTGACTTGTTTATACAGTTCCTTTGCTTAAGATCTATCATTTTGACATTTTCCAAAGTAAATCACCAGTCAGGAGTAACTGTCTTGTTAAAGGAAACGGTGACTATTGAGGAGAATGAACTATTGAGGAGAATGAGCCGCTCATAATGTGTACTAATTATCTTGAAGCATCTCTCTTACCAACTGTTTGTGCATTTCCTGGCTAAAAAATTGCAGCGATTTAGCCTTGTCAACCACCTGTTGAATTGTGTGATACGATGTTGCTTCCCTCTGCTGGGCATTTTGACTCATTAAATGCTGGAGTCCAAACTACTGGGAGAAGAGTAGAGTTTATGTGCACAATCACTATAGCCTATCAGTACACACACAAACACACACCACACAACATCGGGGGTAGGGGGGAGGGGGGGGGGGTCTGATTTGCCCCTTGCATTATCTATAAGGAATGTGATTATTTTGTATATGTATTTAAATGTATGTATGTTTATAAAGGGGCATAGCACACAATGCTGGACCCTGTACATGGGCATTCTCTATGGTGTCCTCTTCACATCCACAGCTCTTCATTTTACCATCTTTGTAGGCCCTCCTCATATGAGGGCCCTGTATATTCAGTCCCCTTTTCCCCTGCTTGAACCCGTTTACCGTTTAAGACTATGAATTACCTCTTTAGTTCGATTTAAGTACCATGGCAGCCCCTGCTGTTTTCATGGAGATGTGTGTATTGAAAGTTGCTCTAGCTTTCTGTGTTAATAGCCTGGAACTGGAATCCCATCCACTTAAAAAAGCCACTTGTTCTTTAGTCACTGTTTCATAAAAGTCTGTGTGTTTAATCCTGCCAACAAATAGACAAACAAACAGTTATTCAGGCATCAATGATGCCCAGTGTCAAGATTTGAACTGAACTAAACTGAGAGTTGAGGGATTGGAAAGTTCATTAAAATTGAAATACCTCCACCACATACAAAAGTGAGCGTGGAAGTGTTTGGGTTCCCCAGTAGCTCACCTGGTAGAGCATACCATATATCAAGGCTGAGTCAGAAAAAAAATCCTTAATAAAAGTGGGTGCGAGTACTTCATAAAGCCTGTCTAAAATGACAATGTCCATTGATGTGCCTAAAGCTGGCATGTGCACAATATTATAAGGGCGTGAGCTTTGTGTTGAAAAGTGGTGGTGACATAAGGGAATAGATAAGGGGCGTGATGATACACTTGGGTCCCAATATGTAACAATGCACATGAACAAGAAGAGAAAAGATTTAACAATATTTTGAAGAAATAAGAAATGCTAAAGAAATGAGCGAGGCTTTCTGTGGGTTCTCCCCCAGAAAGTAGGAGCATCAAACACATTTTCCTGCATTCTGGAGATGTTTTCTGCTCCAGACTACAGTGGAACTGTCTTTATTTATATAAAGGAAAAGAAAAAAAATCAGCTGGCAGGAGACAAAAATATGACAGAATATAATGCAGTAATCAGCTGCTTTTTTTAAAAGCTGTTTCTTATTTGTTTAAATTCCATAATTCCATAATTGCTAACTATTTGCCAACATAGCCTTCACAACTTGGGCTGTCAGCTTGTGTGGAGGTCTTCTGTCCCCTAGTGGCCCAAGCCATGTTTTTTGGCAGGTTATGACCAGTGTTTTCTATGTTAAAATTACACACAATTACACTACAATTACTTACTGACAATTAGTAATTAGTTATTTATTAGAATAAGGAGCACCATACATTAGTGATTAGTTAACCATCACTATGATTAGAGTCAAAGGCATCCTAAAAATCTCACCCTTCCTGTCTGTCAGATCTTCACATCTTTATAAATGAGGCTCCTACCAAGAGTTGCTGAGATTTCTGCATCTGCTATCAGAGTAGTTTAAATCCTTTATCACATGACAACAACTGTACCTACAACTGATGTGCAATGTGGTTCTGCAGTGACACTCTGCCTCTCGGCAGTTTAAGTCAGCTCTCCGCAAAAGTGCCATGTTCAATCATGTCAAGAAACTGACAAAATGTCATGTGCATATTAACGTAGATAGATCACATTAGCAGGCTACACACCCAAATAACACACATGAATGCAAACACACAAAGAGCATAGATACACCAGCACACACACACACACACACACACACACACACACACGCGATGTAACACGTGACACTCATCCACCCCTCCCACCTACCTAATCTAATACTCTGTGACACACACAACAAAGCTGCTGATGGTTGTCAAATCCCTGCACAGCGTCATTTTCTGGCAGTGGGTGGGTGTGGCTTTCACTGGCCTGCTAAACATACCAGAGCTTAAATGCTGAACAGCCACTGCCTTTTACTAACGACAGCCTCCCTTTTCTTCACTCACATTATTTCTCACTGCGTGGCTCACTGTTGCGCCTGCACTCACAAGGTAAAGTCCTATTTATTTTCAGTGTCAGAAAGGTGAAGAGCTGTAATGTTGTTTCTCTCTTGTTTTTGCACTTTCTGGCTTTATTGCAGTGGTTTAAGTCGACTTTTTAATTCACTAACTATCTTCAATGTCTCTTTCTCTGTGGACCCAGACGCCACTAGTTTACTGCAAACAGTGATAGGATGTCTACAAGTTGCTAAGTGTCCCGCTCATCTGAAGCTTTTTGTGGAGGTCCTTCTTCTACCATTCCTTCCCTTGTGAAGAGCACAGCACAGTCTGGTGGTTAATACGTGAAGATGTCTCTCCTGTTCTCAGTGCTGATATGTCTGTCAGTTCTCCAGCTATGTGTGGGAGAGCCCGTGGACGAAGTCATCACAATACGTAAGTACTGGTATGAAATACGATGAGAAATTGGAGTATAGACATGGGGGTTATAGAGAAGCAAGTGAGATATACGAATAAATTGACAATCTTTCTGACTAATTTCTTTGGAAGAACAGACAGTTTAGCTTTCCTTCTAATATTCTAATATTTAACATATCGTGTAAAACATGTGGGGATTATGTGGACAGTTAGAGAAGAGTAAATAAATAATGATACAGCTGAGAATAATACACTGACTATGCAACAATGACAGCAGCGTAGGTGTCTGTGTCAGTCTAGAAACCAAACTAAGTGTTATTGCGTGTGTGCGTTGCCATTTTCAATACAAAAATGAAGCCTCTACCCAGAGAAACCATAAAATAAAAGACAGAAATAAATTGTACACATGAAAGCACTTTAAACTAAAGAGAAAAAAAAAAAACTAAACATAACAACAAAACTGGGTGACAAGCTAGTTTGTTTCCATTAGCTGAAATACTGCCATCTGAGTACTGTTAATGCAGCCAAACAGGAAACGTGCAACTACCTGTAATATTGAACAACATGCAGTAGCAGTTATGGATTAGACTTATTACTACTGCAAATTACCTTGGCTCTTAAAAGTGTCAAATTCAGCAATAAAGCAATTTACCTTAAAAGAAATCAAAACAAAAACAACAAATAATACATTATTGACCATTGCTGTTAACCATCACTCTGTTTAGAGTGAGAGGCATTGTACAGAAAATTACCCTTCCTGTCTGTCTGTCAGCTACATCTTTATAAATGAAGGCCCACACCACGAGAACACCAGTTCGCTAATTCCACTCAGTTCTATTTGCTGACATTTGTGCATTTATTCACTGCTATCAGAATAGTTTAAATCCTTTATCACACAATAACAACTGCACTGCACATGATGTTGATGTATCTAGAATGTGGTGTGTAATGTGGTTGTGCTGTGTGCTATATTTTGCACAGTGACACTCCGCCTCCCAAAAGGTGTAACCAGCTGAGTTTGAGTCAGAGCTCCACACAAGTGCCTTGTTGACTTGTGTAAAGAAACTGACAAAATGTCATGCGCACATTAGCGAGGTGCACGCCCACATAACGCACAGACAGTGACTCTCTACTCCTGTCTGGTTGGGCACAATGAGTCAGAAAGTTTGGAATAACTGGCAGTCAAAGGAAGTCGTCCCTGGTCCGATACTTCATTTGTCAGAGTGGAGCTCGGTTTGGGTGTGTTTGGGAATGAAAAATTATCCATTAGTTCCAACATTGATCAATTGTTGTCAAGACACTTCAATAATAAAAAAAAATGAAATAGAAAAGTCAAGAGATCAGTAAGGCCATTAGAATCAGCCTCTACACACCATGAAGTTTAGGGCAATCCATTCAATAGTTGTTGAGATATTTCAGTCTGGATCAAAGTGTTGGACTGACAGACTCACCAACATTGCCACCCCTGGAGTTACACCACTATTGGTGTGGATAAAAACTGCATCAAACAAAACCAGGCTGCCCAAAGTACAAGACTATTTAAATTCTGTATCTCTTTCCATGAGAAAACCTGCTTTATATCATTGGCCTGATGACTGAGGCTTGGTCTGGCAGAGTTGTGAAGTGGGTTTGGCTGTGTAAAACAAGCGTTTGTGTAAAACTGGCTGAATCCAGGGTTTGGTGGTCTTACACTTTCCAAGTCCTTGACTGATGTTCTGGACTGACACAGCAAATTTTCAGGATGAAGGAGCATAAAAACCCCAAAGGGAACACACACAACCTTAACATTTAACAGCGGACTGATCGTGTGTGCCTGTGTCTGAGTATGTTATTGGAGTCAGTGTATGAGTATGTTTGTATAAGTATGGGTGCACTTTTAATTGCACAGGGTTAATAATGTACCTCTTTATGTGTACGAATATGTGTTTCAATGTATTATGTTGTGCCACTTTGATGGTCTGTTGTAAAAAAGTACATGGCACTTAATCATTGTCGTCACATCTATAGCCATCATACAATTATGTGAAATTTATCTTGTGTATGTGTTTCATTTCCTCTTAGAAGAAGCGTCTCTTCTGGGTGGCTGGTCTGAGAGGAGTCTGGAGGCAGCTGATGTTAAGAATGCAGCCCAGCATGCTGTGGAGATGTTCAACACACACTCCAAAAGCAAGAAGATGTTCAAACTGGTCTCCATCAACGCTGCTCAGAGTCAGGTTAGATTCATCTTTCAGAAACAAAAGGAACGCTCATGCAACACACCGTGTCACCACCATGTTATCCTACTGCAGTGTCACAACATCCAATAGTTCTGTCCTCTTTTCCACTCAACTTATTAGGTGACCAGTATGATCAACTTTAAGATTGATGCAGTCCTGGGAAAAACCAAGTGTCTCAAGACTGAAAACCATGCCTTGAACAGCTGCAGTTTTGTGAAAAAGGTAAATCCGTTTTGTGTGTCTGCGTTTGAATGTGTTTATAGTTTTGTTTTAAGTTTTTTTTCAAATGAGCAATAATTTTTTTGGCACATCCATCCTCAGCTGCGTGTGTTGCACTCAACATTTACATTCATGCTTTTCTGTCTTATATTCTTTGACAATACAAAAGCTGAAATTGCCTAATGCTTTTCCCAGTAAGTTAGACTTTGGAGCTGTCCTAATTGCTATGTAATGCCTGTTGTTGTCTCCCCTCCGCAGCAAGTGAAGTGCCACTTTGAGGTGACTCTCAACCCCATCAGCAACAAACATGAGCTGCAGGGACACAGGTGCAGGAAGCTTCCCTCTTTGTAGTTTAGCTTTATAGCTTTATAGCTTTGACTACCTTGTTACATTTTGATACAATATTTAGAAAATACAATATTTTTTTTCTGAATAAATGTTTTGCAGCTGCTTTTAAGCAGTGGGTGTGTGGAATGATATACTTATGATAATGACACATTGTAGTTTCAATAAAATTAGTTTGGAAAAACTGGCCAACAGCAGATGTTGATTTTTGTTACAATGTTGTGAAAATTATCTGGGGCTTGAGGTTTTTTTAATAATATGGCTTAATAATTAAAATCAGGCAAAAAACATGCTGATTTTGATATTAATACTTATTGAAGTGGTTCTATATAATTGAATCAATAATATGATTCCATGATATTCCGTTCTCATACAGTATCTTGTGAAAGCAGATTCTTAATTTGTTTCTTTCAAATGTCTGAAAAGAATGACAAGAGAATAGTCATAACAAAGAACCCAGCCTATGTTCAACCTGCATTGTGACTTCAGAGCATTAATCTATTCTCAAAATTCAAACCTTTAAATCCTGGCCAGACTTTTTGCTTTTTGCTGGCCAGCAGTAACTGTAAAGGTTCCAGGTTTCCTTTTATACAGCCAGAAAGAGAGAAACTGTAAACAGACTTGCTGTAAATACGATACATTGAACCCTAAACAAAAGTTTTAATAACAGGATAAGCTCCAACCGGAAACTCCATGAACTTTTTCAGGTGGTGGTCAGGCAAGCTTGAAAAATTTTAACTTAAACGCTCCATATGTGAAATGGGCATGTATACTGTACATACGTGGACATGACTGATTTCATAATCAGAAAGCGCTGATAATGCATCGGATCATTTGATGGACAAGCTTCATTTGACTGAGATGTTGTTCAGTTACAAAAGACATAATCCACCTTGAAAATGTAGCTTCTCCTGTCTGATGTGAACTAACCAAAAGTTGGAGGTCGTATAAATGTTTTCAGTGTATAGATTTTAACAAAGAAAGAATAATTTTCTCAAGGTTCCAAATTACCTACAATAATACTTTTTATTACTGTAATTGTAGGTGTTGTTCACTGAGCAGATAAGATTATTTTCTAAATTTCAAAAGAAAAATAACCTCCCTCCTCAGTTTTAAAGCTCAATGGATAAAGATAAATTTTATGTGGTTATGTAGCACTTTGGTAAAAGTGAAAACCGTAAAAAACTTAATGACCAAGCATGGAGACTGAATTTTCTTTTGAGATGGGGATCACCCAGCCAACGTCTGTGGATCTCCGCTAGAAGTAAAAAAAGTTAAAGAGATGTGCCATGCCACATGCTCTTTTCATTTCTGAGCATTCTAGTTTGGGCTCCTTGGTGGACATCACATGGAAACTTTATCCTTCATTAAAACAACCAGTCACCACTAATTTCCATTTGGTCATTCATCATGTCAGAGGAAAATTACACTGCGTACTGGGTAATGTGAGGCTGTCTGATGGGCTGGCAAGGGTTTAAAAAAGTCTTTGCCACTAAACAGCCATGGCAGAACTGCTCCCTCCACACCACACCATGATTTAACTATTAGGATGACAGAGCTTTCCACTCATAAGCAGTTTCCTGTTTTAAACACACATACACAGGGTTGGAAAAGTCTCCTTGTTCAACTTTGTCTGACCGATTCATACATATTGTGTATTGGCAAATATAAACAATCTATATGTTTTGTGAATTATTTTCAACATATTTCCCTAACACTCAGCCTGATATCTGGGGTATATTTGGAAAAAAGTTTGGTTGAAAAAAGTGAGCAGCAGCCTCTCAGTGAGACTCTGGTAATAGATGTTTGGATCAACAGCTATCTCAGGGAAGAGGGTAAGGTAAAATGAGCTTTACTGGTCTCCTCTGAGAGCATCAGAGGCCAGCAACAGACAATCTGTCAGAAAAGGTCGACAAACCCACAAGGGAGCAGGCAAGCAGGCAAAACAGAAACAGGCAGGAAATATAAAAGAGCAGGTAAACAAACATAGTTGTCACCCGTTGGTTTGTAGTCACTTTGAAGTCTCAAGTTTGGCATGTTGGCTGTTGCCGTCTTGCCACCATATTTAGACAAGATGGTGGACCTGGTCACACTGTATTGAAGAAGACTTGAAACTTGAGACCACAACCTCTTTAGGAAAGTGTTTACTGAGGTACTAAATCAAGTGAGAAGTCAGGTCATTTTATCATAGACTTCTATACAATCTGACTTTTTTTGCAACCAGTGGAGTCTTCCCCCGGCTGTCATAAAAATGCAAGAGTCTGGGAGAAGTGACAATGTCTAAAGTCAAACAAAATTATATCCAAATTATAAGTTCATTAGAGTTACACTTTCAAATTTCCCATAATGCATATAACAAAATTGTAACAATTACTATTTTATTGTTTTCTTTCTTTAATTATGTATTTATATATTTTGGTGCAAAAGGGACACTACTGGCACCAACCTAAAGGAATAAGTATCCATGCTGGTAGTCAATTAAATGATTTACATTCAAATTGTATTAATCATTTCATACATTTGGGTATGTATGTAGATTAATTCATTTACTATTACTAACCTTTGAAAAATACTTGTTTACACCACAAACAGAGAGCATAAAACAGAAGAGGTCATGCTGGTCCCACAACTCATATTTATTAAAATAACAACAGTGATTTACAGTTATTTACAACAGCATCTTACTTATTTTACAAACTTTAAAAAATGAAGGAATACGGCAAACATTGACGTAAGTGACTCAGTTTGTAAGACTTGAGAAAGTACCATATATTTTGTTAATTCTTTGTTGTTCATCTCTAGTGTTGTCATGTAGTATGTTCCAAAATCATCTTCACCTTTATGTTTCACATGCAAACCTTTGCGTCGTTAACTGTGATTATGAAGTTAAATGAGTTTTGAAAAAATGTAGAGTTCTGCTAGTAATTGATCCTGTGTCAGTGATTCAGATCGGCAGTTGTCAGACACTGGTCTCAATGTGAGGGGATGTCTTACAGTTCAGCATATGGGATAGCAGTCTGTGCTGGTGGTGGTACCTGGCACATGTGCGCGCACACACACACACACACACACAAAGACATTCACATATACACACCATGAGTAAGTATCAAAGGACTTTGTTATTTAAACACTTTAAAATGAATATAGTTGGCTGCACAAAGTCATGCAGAAGAGGGTAGTGAATCTCACACTGTCAAACTATATGATTGGTCATTGCAGCCTACGACTCGAGTATAAAGATGTTTCATATTATGGCTGTAATGTCTGACACACGTCTATAACAAAGGTTTTGCTTTCTCAGTAAAAATCTTGCAGAGTTTATTTCAGAGTTCTTAGTCAGAGTTTATTTATTTACGCATTTAACATGTCATTATGACTCTGCAGATGTCAATTCTCCTTAAGATGACATGAATTATTAAAGCAAATGAAACTAATGTCATTCTTTAAGAAAGTATTCAGGTGTATAAGATCACATACTGACTTGCCAATGACGCTCTGTATTTCTCTGTTCTCCTCCTCTTTGAGTTTCAGCAGAACCTGCTGCAGGATAGGAAGCTCCAGGTTCAGATACTGGGCTACCTGAGAGGAGAGATGGGGAGAGGAGAGGATAATTAAATACTGGATGTTGAGTATTATTTAAAGAAATTTTGTATACCCTAAGGAAAAAAGAATCTCAAACACTAAATCTTTTTTTCTCTGATGCACTGAGGTCACTAGAGGTTAAATACATGCTAAACAGGCCTTCTTTTCATTTGCTATTTGTCTTAATGGGTACACAAGGAAATGAGGGGATAACACATTTGGGTTAAGGGGGACCCAGAAGTTCAAAAGTACTTTTTAAATTTCCCTGTACATATTGAATAATTACAATGTAAAAACAGGGTACCAGCAGACACTGAATGCCCCCACCCAAAAAACAACAACAAAAAACCCCAAAACAAAACAAAACTGTAATTATTCACTTCAATTCAATTGAAGACCTTTATTTGTCCCAGAGGGGTGATTAGTTTTTCCGCAGTAGCGAAGAATTTGACATGTACATGACAACAATGACAAGCACATCATTACAGAGAATGGAGGGTAAACAATGGAATGTCATTTACCAGACCTCTATTTAAACACATAACATAACCAATAAAACTAAACTATTTTACAGTTAGAGCTATACAGACACACCCTTCATCCACAGCTAAGTCTAATACTTTGTTCCCCAGCAACAACAATAATGTAAAGAAAAAATAAAAACACTCTTCAATAATAAGTACTCCATTTTAAAAATGTTTTTATTAAGAATATTTAGATGATAGACTGTCATTGTTCCTGCCTTGATACTCAGTAATATTATCCTGTATTATTAAACATAGTAATTAAAAATCCTCATGCTGGCTGTAATCTGTTACGTGTCTTCAATTGTATGTGAAGATACTTCACATTTATGTTGCCATATTATATTTTAATAATACATTTGAATAGTTTTTATTTTTAATATTTAATATTAATATTTTTTCCAGTACTAAGCATTTTGGACTGGATTTTTACTCTACCTCAGCCCCTCGAGAGGTGGGACTAGAGCACTCACATCATTGCTGACTTCCTCTTCATCCATGTCCATCAAAAAGATCCTCATGATGTCATCAGAGGGACCCTGTAATATGCGCTCCCATAGGGGCTGGTCTCTGTTACTTAGCTTCCTCTTTTCTGGACAACACATACACACACACACACACACACACACACACTGAATGTTACATACATGCATACATTCTAAATATTTATTTTTTCTGTGTATAACTCTGATTTGCAGACTAACCATACCTCCACTCTGATGAACACAGTACAGAGCAAATTCCTGGGGATCGTTCTCTATCTGTAGAAAGAACATTCAAGAAAAATAAAATCCTTGTAAATCCTTGTTCAGCAAGGAAGGTCTGAGGTCTATAATTTCTATTTAATAAATCACAATACTTCACAGTGTATATTTTGGTCTATTATAATGAATTATAACATATCAACTGGTAACAATATATTTTTTGTCTTAAGTGGAATTTTTGAACATGCTGTGCAATCTACAAAAGAGTGAACAAGCAAAATTAACTGGGTGAACACCCAGTTTGGGTTAAGAAGTAAGAATTACAAGTCCTGCATTCAAAACCTTACTTAAGTAAACAGCTAAATTGACTTAACGTATCAAAAGTAAAATCAGTCATTGTGCAGAAAAATGCTTCCTATTAGTATTATATATGACGTTTCTGGATTAACATTACTGGGGCATTTATATGTATGTAAGCTCCCCCAGGCCCAGTCACACAGACCACTGCAGCCAACACAGCAGACGTATCCAGCAACAGCTGAACGGTAGTGTTCGTACCGCTGTTATTCTATCATTAAATTCTCAGTAATGTTGCAAAGTTTTAACCTAAATCAAGATACATCTGGCTCCTGATGTACAGAATATTCTTGGTTTGTGAAACTTAAAATCACTTTGGAACAAATAAAACATACAACAACAGTGGTATGAACTGAAACATTGCTTTATTATCATCATTAGGCTATTATTCATAAATATTTGCAGGAATTATAGTATTAATATAATATAATATGATAATAATGATATATAATTATAGTATAGTAAATCCATACATCCATTGTCAATCGTTTATCCTGCGTACAGGGTGGCGGGGGGCTGGAGCCAATCCCAGCTGCCATCGGGTGAAAGGCTAGTATAGTAAATATTAACGCATAATTTACACTGATTACTATGTCAACACTTATTTATTTATTTTTTATATTTAACGTCTCTGCATGGGCCGAGCGCCCGGGATAAATGTCAATACGTTTTGTGTGCTGTGGCTTCTGGGATGAACCATATATTGAAGTTCAACTTCCGTCACATTTGTCTGCAGGCTGCAGCTGGACCCTTCTCAGACTAACCTAGAGCAGCTGCTGCTGCAAGTGATGTTGGCAGACAAGACGTTCAACTAACGTCAAAGTGAGGAAATGGTATGATCCATTTTAGGGGTGTCAGAAATCATACATCAAGACTCCTGAATATAAGGCATGACTATATATATTGTAATATTTACAATTATAGATAAGAAAGACCCCCCTGAACTGTTGTTTTTGCCTCTGTTGGGTGTGGTTTAAGCCTTAAGGTGTGTCCACACTGAAAGAGTTTTGGGTGGATTGATTACATGCAAAGTCAATGCAAAGACGCGAATTTGCTCCAGGCGGCGTGAAAGAGGCGTTTGTCGCGACATTCGCTGGCTCTCGCAAGTTCAAATTTTTCAACTAGGGCGAGAAATTCGCTTGACGTGATGTTGCGTAAGCCTATGAGCGTGAGATTGTCCAAACTTCACCCCAGCTTCGGAGCATTGTTTGGAGAGGACCTGGCGAGAGGCGTAATGACAATCCGCCGGCTGACAGAGAGCTACTAAACAAAGGGGAAGTGTACGGGGACAAATAAACACTCGTAGTCGGTCTGGATTATACTCTGAGTTAACTGCTTTTATTAAATCAGCTTTTTATTTTAGTTACAACTTCATTTATCTTCACTCACGCTTCTTGGCAGCTAGCTTTCACGCACATCTGGTTCCACTATTGTTAGCATCGGATGGCACCGGAGTTCTGCTGGACTACTACTTCATATTTATATAAAAACCAGACAAAACTGGACATTACTTGGAGAAAAGAAAGCGAGGAAGTTGAACTACCTTTAGAGTTCAGAAAATATGTGTCTGTAACTTTATTCCAGCTATCGTTGTACTGCACAAGTTAGCATAGCATAGTCCAGCTCGATCCGAACTACATTTAGAAAACAAACATTTTAAAAGTTGTTGTCCTGCTGACTTGCTGACATACCTAACGAAGCATTAATTCATATGTCTAACAAATCTGCATAATATTGTTGTTATCTCTGCATAAGTTTGATCCGTTTATTGCAATTAAATCACAGCAAAATGTTTACTTTGGGTTCATATAGCTGTAGTACTTGTGGGTTGTGTGTATTCACTTTTTTAAACACTCAAAATGTCCAGCGGTCAAACTCGTGCGAGTAAAGCGAGGCGAATATTAACTTCGCTTTCAGTGTGAACACACCTTTAGGGGGTCACCCCCCCAATCCCTTCTGTAATTTGAACCGTGTGTGACTACTTCATATACTCATAGGTAGTTTGAGACAGTGGTTCCCAACTTTTTTGGTCTTGACAGCTCTGTCAACTATCAACTCCAACATGTATTAAATGTACACTATTGATTATATAAAAGTGGTAATGTACATTTCCATACAATTTTATTTTTTGTAGCTATTTATTTCTAGCATTTTTCAATTTCTTTGAATGATTAGACTTCTTTGCTTGCTTCCTAACTAGTTTTAACACACTAATGCATACAATGAATACAATTTCACACACCTGCACCTCAGCCCTGTTTTCAGTTTTGTTCAGAGTATCCAACTTTTTAAAAATAGTATATTTAACTTACATATATATAAATATTATAAAAATATATATATTTCTTGCACCCTTTTATACATCACAGGCACCTTGACTCACCTTGAACTTGTTTAATAGCTGTTCAATGACCTGGTTTGTGGTCATCCTGCTGGAGATACGAACTTTAGTTGGAGTACCAAAGGAAGGAGTGAAGATAGAGGTCTGTAGAAGACAACGCGAGATTTGGTGAGCTACAGCACAGATGAGTGTGAGAGAAAAATTGAGACAATGGAAAGGTAGGGGAAAATTGAGCTTGGCAGGAAGAACATTTTAAAACTACCTTATAGTTATAGAAGTGTCCATTGATAGAAAAGCGATGTTGTCTCTCTTTCTCTCTTTGTGCTGCTGACATGCCCCTCCCCCTCCTCCTCTTGACCAATGAGGCGTCACTCATACAGCGAAACAGGTTGGACTCCGCCTCCAGCTCTGCGTTCTTACGCCTCACATGACGCAGTGTAGTAGTCTCATAAACAACTGGGCCTTTGGAGTGTGCAGAAACATGTGCATAAAATGTCTCATGTTCAGAGGTGGCGGGAATAATATATTACACTGTTTTCTTGTTTCATTTTTGCACAACCAAACAGAGAAATAAATCATAATTGTATGTGAAAAATGAGGTTTCAAAACAATGTATGAGTTCATTGGATGTCTTTGAAAGAAAAAGAAACATTATGGAAAATAAAAACCAACCAGGTAAAGGGCTGTTGACCACTGTGTCCTGTGTTGTCTCAGCCATCTCATCAATCTGGTGAAGGTCAACATATTCTCCCCATCGTGTCATACCCCTGCAGAGAAGAGAAGGAATTCTGAGACACTTAAAATGGATTTCCTGCATGTAGAAATGAACAGTGGTTAAGCTTTACATGCTTTAATCTTGGCGTGAAACGTTTGATTTACACAACTGTTTATCATATGTTTCATGAAGGACACTTGGACTTTTAACTTGGAGCTTTTGGAGCTCGGAGCACTTTAGGGTACTCGCTTATGTAGAGAGACACATATTTATTTGTGTTCTATTCTTTGTCCGGTGGTAACTGGTCAAACAAAGATGACACCTGCAAAATGGATCTCTGGCAAAAAGAGGTGTGAGCCTGATGGCCAGATTAGCATGGTCTTGTGAATGCAAAGGCTCCATAACTCTTTGCATTTTGCTCCGTATTGTTGACATAAAAACAAACCTCTCGTTTTCGAGTGGGCTGACTGGACTGGTTGGGTCAGATGGAGGAGCAAAGGGAATACTCTGCTTTTCGTCCTGTATTTTCAGCCTTATGGGTCTTCGCACTCCCCAGGAGATGTTCAGGAAGCCTTCCACCACCACCACTCCATCAGCACCCTGTTACAGACAGAGACAGACCCACAGACACCTGTACGGTGTATAATTACAGACATACATCCAATTTACATCCCACTTTATGGCCCAAATTCAAAAGCAGCTATGTAATAGCTAATAAATAAGAGTTAAATAAAGACACTACTTAAGATACTCATGGTCAGTCTACTCTCCTGTGATACTTCCTGCAAAGTTATGACAAACTTCTAGAGGCAGTAACAGGACTGGCTGGGAGAAAATATGAACTGATGTAAAACAAAACAGAAAATTTTAAGAATTTGACTATAAGATACCTGGGAGTAACTGAGGTGCAGCTGTGTCTGGTCCTTTAGGAAGTAGTTGTAGGTTCTCAGCAGTGAGAGAAACTCTGCTCTGCAATAAAAAACTACCGATGAGTGACTAAGTAGATGGTGTTGCACATCATTGCACAGCACAGAGCAGCACCTCACAAGTTATGTAACTGTAATGTTCTCTTATTCATGGTCTAAATATGGCTGATTTATGAGTAAATGTTATATTTAGTCTCTTCAAGGAACACAAGACAACAATGTGTTTGCTTATGACTGAGCTTATTGAAGCGGAGGTAGGCAAGTTATTTCAGACGCATTTTTTGTTTACATTCAACAGCAGTAAAAAAAATCAATATCTGTAGCTTTCGCAGGACTGTCAACTGTAATAGTCAATTATTTCATTCTAGGCTGGCCTACCTGCCTGTCTACATAGCTACCTGCATGCACTCATTGCACATGAAAATATGTTTGGGAGGAGTGGTTTTGGAGGGAGGACTGCTGGGATGTGGTGGGATATTTTTGGTTTCAAAATCTAGCTGTCTCGTGTTGGTTTCTCCAACGTTGCCTGCCCCAGCTTTTATGTCTATACGTAACATATACTGGACTGTACTAAAACTAAGTCTCCGCTTCATGTGAAGTGACCCACCTGGACAGTATCCTCCCGTCCCCTGCCTGGATCACTTGGAAACAAGCTGCTTCAGTCATCTCTGCTTACTGCAGAGAGAAAAAAAACAAATGAACACATCATTCACAACAGCTACTGTAATAACACCATAGACACACACGGGTTACATCTGCTGACTTGTTGAATGGTATTTCAGCATGCGTGTTACTGTTGTACATGTTCCTTAACGGACACCTGAGCAGCCTTATGTCAACATGGAGTAAGGAGCTGCACAGAAATTAAACCAGCACAGTGTCACTCCTTCCAAAAATAAACAATATAATTGGAGTCTTACCTTCTCCAACATGGCATATCAGAGCTCTCTTCTTAAATCTGTTTCTTTGTCTCTGTCTTTCTTCTTTCTGTGCTTTAAATATCTATTTCCCCTCTCTCTTGCTCTGTCTCTGAAGTTTTTGTGTTATATTTATCTCTCTCTCTCTCTCTCTCTCTCTCTCTAGCCATGCCTTTACTCTTTCACTTTCTTTTTTTGTGCTTGTCTCCAAGAGATTTAATAACAGTACTCCACCCAGTAACCAGTGATGACAGTGTAGACCCAGCCATTTGTTTATTCTTCTGTCGGACACTGAAGCCTGTGCCTGTGTGCCTGTTGGAATATCCATGTGGCTTTTCTTTTTTGTTAATTAAATCTTTCTCCCTCTGTTCTTCTGAATGACACAGCAGTCTGTGATTTGTCTCTTTCTTTCACTCTTTCCATCTCTCTCTGTCTCAGCCTGTTTGCTGTGAAGAAATATCTCAGGTATTCTGCAGCTGTCATTCCAGCAGGCCTCCACTCCCTGTTAGACTGACAGCTCACTCTTGTACAGAGGGACGAACCATTTTACACCAGCAACAGCAAAATTTAAAGGTGCAGTACGCAGTACGAAGAAAATCCCACATTATCATTCTAAAACAAACATGGATGTACTGATCTCTTTTAAAATGCACATGTTAACATGTGAAATATTACATCCACACATCCAATATTACATCCAATGTCCCAAAAAAAGCATGTGTCATGTGGACCGTATTACATGTGGACCATGTGGAATCACATGGTGTTTTACATGTGATGTGTGATGTTTTACATTTTACATGTTAAAAAAATACATGTGAAATGGCATTCCACATAATGATAAACATGTCTAATGTGTTTAATGTATGATGAATTATGTGCTTTTTATTCTAATAACATGTTAAAGCGAGAACACCTTCAGTATAATCAGTATAACCCCCATAAGTACCCAATGGGTGAATGAATATCATATGGTCATTGCTAGCAGTGAACAGGTTGAGGCAACTAAGATGAAGCACAGAAGTTTTACTTTCACAAAAACAATAAATACATCAGGAAAAGAATAAGCTAAATGTTTGTCCGACAGCAGCAACTGTATAAGGAACAGCTACATAATATTTATGTTTATTTCCTGTTTAGCTAAGGGAGAGGAAGGTGGAACTAATATTACACTTTACTGACTCAAGGTATTCTGCTTACCTGTACAAACCATATAACAAAGGTAGAGTTATGAGTGAGACTAAGTGATAAGTGAGCTCAAAATTCAGGTAGGAATCTTTAACACAGTCTCTTTAACTTGTCTAATTTGTTTAGCTGCTAATTGCATTGCTTACCTGTTTATTTATTTTAATTTCTTCTATTGCTCCCTTAATTTTTTATTCATTTAATTCATCCATCATATTATTTTACATTTTAACATGTAACATCTCTATTTTTATGTAAAGTACATTGAATTACACGTGTATGAAATGTGCTCCATAAATAAATTTGCCTTGCCTTTAATTTAGTGTGTAATAAATTGATTACGATAAACAGAGGTCAGTCAGGTCAGAGGTTCGATTGATGCACGCCTGAGGAACACTTAAATCTTCCTTTTATTTTTCTGGATTTTAACAGGGATCCAGGGGCACCTTTCCAGGTGTAGGATCTAAATCACTCAATCACAGCTCTCAATTACCGTCTACCGGTTTGGAGATGCTCACTCACTCATTTGTAAATCCGGGCTGTACACAGTGACGCCATGTTTGTGTCTGAGCAGACATTGCTGGGATGATGTACTTTTGCAAAAGGTTAATGAAGGTTAATAAAAGCTTCTTCGTTGCAGAATAAATACAATAAAAAAGCATTGAAGAAGCGGTAGAGTGTAAGTGCTGTTTACACCATGTGCAAGAAGTCCAAAGATTCACAGTTTTCTCTTTTATCTTTAACTTGAACTGATGAGGGCACTTCACTGTGTGTCTTTCAAGCCTCAACATGCAGATTTTAAGATCCCCTGGAAATACATCAGAACTGTGTGTGTTACTGTGCATAGTCAAGTCAAGTCAATTTTATCCACATAACCCAAAGTCACAAATCATACATTTGCATCAAGGGACTTTATTGTCTAACATACAACACTCTCTATTATCAGACCTTTGATTCAGAGAAGGAAAAACACCCCCCATACAAAAACGTTTAACAGGGAAAAATGGAAGACACCTCAGGAAGACCAGCAGAGAAGGTGCGTGTCTACATATTGCTTGTGTGTGTGTGTGTGTGTTTGATTTGTGAATCAAATGTCAACAGCCACAATAAAGGAGAACTACTCATAAATGGTCAACATTACAAAGTCAATGGGCACTTCCCCCTTTTCAGAGGTTGTTCCACTTTACTTCTAGCATGGTATTGGTACATGTGTTTAAGTTCAGGTTTGATTGACTGATGGAAAAAGGTCTACACCATGACCTCATGAGGCTTGATAGAAAACCAAGACAGTTCTTAGATATTTTCTGCCAATGGGCTCAAATGTAGAGCAATACATTCAAATGCAGGCTATGCAAGATGCTACAGCTTTACAATTAAAGGCCATTGTAAGCTTGATTTAACTCAACTTTAAAAGAGGCACTATCAGAAGTGAGCTGTAGAACTATGCAGGCTGTCATTGTGAATTTCTCTCGCAAAGCCAAACCAGCACACGCATGTGGAGTGCGGAGCAGAGGGTGCAGTGTATGTACGCAATAAGATACAAGCTTTTATAAAACTGTGGGCCGGAAATACATAGCCAGCGGGAAAAATGCCAAGGTACACCATGACACACCCAGCTTCTCCCTTTATTGTCTTCCTGCCACTCCAGCTCTCTCTTTCGCTGCCTCTCTTTTGCCCTTGCCTTTCTACCTTTGTACTATGGGACAAATACTCTTTCTCACTCACATGCACAGATTTGACCTCAAGTAAACTATGTAATGTTAGCATAGCGCCCCCTGTTGAAATTTGGTTCTGTTACACACCTACTTTTAGGCAACTTTTTTAGGCAACAAATCTGTTGTGTTGTTTACCAAATTAAAGTATAGCAGACCTGTGAAATTAGTTATAGTATTTTATCAAAATTATGAAATAGTGATTCATTCTACTGAAACCCACACATAAACAGTTAATGCGCCTACAATTTAAGTCATTTTGCACTGAAACAAATTGAAGCATGAAATAAAGGTGATCAAACATTCATTCACTCCTACCTGGCCAGGCTTTCAATCTCCAGACAAATGAAGCTGGTTCAATCCATGTTTGAGGTCTGGAACCTTGCGTGTGTGTTTGTGCGTTTGTTGATAGGTTCAGAGTACAGCGCGTGTGGAAGCGAGGTGAGCTTGTGTAGCACACTGCAGCAGCTGGTTAATTATTACAGGACACGTTGAGACAGTGTTGGGAGGGAGGGGCGGCTGACTGACTGACACCAGATATGACTCAACTGTGTTATGTGTGCATGAGTGTGTGTGTGTGTGTGTCTATGCTTATAGAGAGAGAGAGAGAGAGAGAGAGAGAGAGAGAAAGAAAGAGGAGGGGTGACCAGTGGACTGACTGTTGTTAAAATAATATGTAAATTGCAATTTTGCGAATGTGTAGCAGGATCTAATTGGATACTGAAAAGGAGTCACTGAAATGATGTAGGAAGAATGTTGTATAAAACCTAGACATCTAGAAAACATTCAGTTTTCAAACACACTTTGTCCAGTTTAGGTCTAGGTCACAAATGATAAAATATTTGCTCACTAAATATGGCTTTCTGAAACCAGTAGGAGGAGGAGAGGAGGAGGAGAAGAAGAAGAAGAAGAAGAAGAAGAAGAAGAAGAAGAAGAAGAAGAAGAAGAAGAAGAAGAAGAAAAGAAGAAGAAAAGAAGAAGAAGATATACTTTATTAATCCCTCAAGGGGAAAGTCAATGTTTTTTCACTCTGGTGTTATCATTGTTATTAGTATACACACACTGTCTGAAATACATGCACATGCAACAACATGCGGAGAGATATCAGAGTGACGGGACACCGAATCAGTGTGGCGCCCTGAGCAGTTGGGGGTTCAGGGGCTTGCTCAAGGCCACCTTCAGCAGTGCCCAGGAGGTGAACTGGCACCTCTCAAGACAAGTCCTCACGGACTGAGCCACTGCGCCCCCTAAAAAAAAAAGCTTTGAAGAATAGATGACATGCAACAGGTTCTTGCAGATGGCGCCTGCAATACATACAGTAACAGTAGAATAAAGAGAACAATAATGTAGGGCTTCCTGAAGACTAACATCCAACACACATAATAACTAGGATCAATGTGTAACCTACAGACACTCCAGTCGCTGATTTTCAGTTACAGAAGACACAGTCGATAATGTCAAACCAGGTGTTGCAAGCTGTCTTTCAGGTCAGTGTGTTTTAAAGAGGTATCTGACTACATTGTTCATATAGAATACATACTTAATAATATAGTTTTTATTCAAAAATTTTAATCATTTATAGATACTGGAGTTTTCCGTTAGCTATAAGCCATTATCAACAAGATTAAAACAAACAAAAACAGGACTGAAATATTTCACTTTATGCGTGATATATCTAGACTATATGAAAATTTCGCGTAAGAAAATGAAGTTTTTCACAATATTACATATTTTCTTGGATGCACCTTTAGCAGATTCATCTTCATAGTCTTCACCATAGATGGTGCTCTTTTAGATTCATGTTTAGCTAAAAAGTAATGTGGAAAGTGAAATAACTACAGTATTTTGCACCGGGAGAAGGTCAGCAACTGCTCATTGTAAGATGGCAAGATAACATTGTTTAACATGCCAACTAACGCACAACATCACAATATATTTCACATGCTTTGCTGTTGGTTCAGGACTCTTACCATTAAATTTCAAGTTTAATTTCTGCGCACTCAGGGACCTTGTTTTCAAGCTACATTACATGTGACCTGTAACTGTGACCATGCCTTAGTGTTTATGCTCTCTCAAGAGAAAACAGCGGTTTAGTTCTACTGTTATGAGACAAACATTGTAATTTAATGCCCCACAATAAAAGGACATACAGGATCACTGGATGCATGTAATGCAAACACTTGGGACAGAAGCCTTATGCCAGCAGGCTACATAATCCGGTACTGCAACATAAGCAGCATCCAGTTGTTTCTTAAATAAATAAAATATCTTTTATATGAATATATATAAATATGCGTAATTATGTTGGTGAAACTCATTTTACACAATATTCATTTTACTGTTTTGATGCTAATTCAAGAGCAGTTGAACACCTGTGTCAGCAGAGGGAGTCAGAGTATCAGTACTAAAGTTGTCCAGAATTATACTGTTGGGTCAGTGGTCCCTGACAAAGCAGTAGTTTGACACAGTAATATTTTTTGTTTTTGTTTTAGTCAGGTATTGCTTCTTGGGATGTATTTGAGATACTTCAATGGTGTGTTGCCTTTATTAGAAAAAAGTACTGCTGAAAAAGAAGCTTACTCTTATTCTGCCATGAAGTACAAATTACCTTGTATGGCAGCACCACCTAGTGGTGTGAAGTAGCAACAAGAACAAGAACTACTAAAATCATGTACTGAAGCTGGTCTGCATATATCATGTGCATTGTTTGATATAAGACATGAAGACACGAATGTACAGTATAAAAGGGATAAAGAGCAAGGGACCCACTGGAAGACAAACACTGGACAAGAAACTACCTCTACTAGCTTTGTCACATGACAAGACAAAAGACAAGGGCATGACATCACAAACGGCAGCCTCACTATTACAAGTGATGGTATTGTCTGTAATATACAATTGAAGCCTCATACCGCAGCACAAAACAACAGTCACAGCTACATCACTTCTGTTAAGGCAACAGTGAAACTTAATTAAAAAAAGAAAATGTCTTAGAACACTACTTTATCCTTAACAACAATGTGTAATGCTAACTGTCCCTGCCAAGGGAAGTACAATAGTTGACTCCATCCAAAGCAGAATGGATAAGGAGCAAATGAACTGAAATGCCATTCCTTTCCTAAAATAAAACAGGACATACAGGCTGGCAGGCAACAGGTGGACACAAAGGCTGTCTCCTGGACTCTGTGTGTGTGTGTGTGTGTGTGTGTGTGTGTACATCAAAGTGTAACAGTAAATACATTTTAAGTAGTGAGTTGGAATATGCCTGTGTGTATATTTCTTTGCATAAATATGTACATTTGTTAACCAGCATGTGATGCTTTACACATATTAATGTTGTTTATCTGCATATAAGTCAGCATATTAATGAGAAAAGAAGGTTCAGATGCACATACCATATATTGTCGCTTACTGTATTTGACTAGGGAAAATTTCGTGTTACAGTGTTGAGACTTGGACTAGATTGGATACAAATGACACTGGAGGTATGTGACAGCAAAGAACGTGATTAAAAAGTGGATTTGTATTATATTTGTGCAGCAATGTTTGCTATCTCTGCCTTTTTGATTTCACTGACACAAATGTCCTTTATGTAAACTAAAATGGCACTAAAGCATGGAACCTTGAATGCAGCTTTTTCTGTGTGTCGATGATTAAACAGTGGACTGACACTGTTGTTGATTACTGTGAATGAGGATAACACTCCAAAGGCATTGGAGCCATTGGAGCTTTGAGCAGGGCTACAAAACCTGTGAGTGACTGGCCATGAGGACAGCTAGCAGCTGCCACTGTCTATCACAAACACACAAACACACACAAACACACACACACACACACACACAGAGTGACTGAGCAGGTCCTTGTTGAGCACAGAGCTCATGGCTGTCCCTGGCTAAGACGCAGTGAAGAAAGACACAGAGTGAACAAACAAGAGCATCTGCCATGGGATTCTAACCAACAGCTTATTCTGTACCAGTGAAAAAGATTTGTCAAGGCAGGCCGTTCCAGAGCCAGGATGAAGATGGTAGAAACCATTTCAGTCTTCAAGATCCTCTTTCTGCTGGTTCTGGTCACCTCAAGTTACGGGATACAGAGAGGTACATGAGGTTTTCATATGCTTGAACTCAGAGAGTTGTTAAGAGTGTGTTTTGTAGCAAAAGCATATTGAGATATTGCACACCTAAAACACTGTGAATTTTGCATGCCTTTGTTAATAGAAGAGTAGAAACTGTGTTAGTGCTTACTAAGATATAATAATATGTGTCTTAAAATGTAAACAATATATAAAAAAAGAAGAAGGAAAAGGGACATGCATAAACAATATAGTCCTGTACAGCTAAATCTTGTCTTTGAATGTGTGCCAGTGTGTAAGTAAATATGATGAGCTCAGTAGGCTAAAGATAACAGATTCAACAAAGCATAGGTAAGGAACAAAGAAATATGATGGAGAGCCTGAATCCACTATTCTGGCACTTTTTTAACCATGTGTAAAGACTTTTCTTAAAGAGAACTGAGGTTGAGTTTACCCACATACGTACACATCACCTGTTTGCCATCACATGCTGTAGGGAAAAGGAGAAGGTGTTTATAGGCCTACATAGTGTAAATGTGACTAAATCTATATCCTTCCTACACTCTGGTATATCCTCTCTGCAGGCTGTTGTAAAGGTGGTCAGGAACTGGCTATTCCCTTTGCTGTTTGCAGATTCCCCTCCATCATAGCCATGCTGTGAGCAAACATGATCAGAACCTGTTGTGTAAAGTGGCCACCATGTGACTGAAATTCCTGTGTTTCTTAAGTAATAGAAATCAGAGGCTTTAATCAACTTCAATGGCTGTCATAAACCTCTCATCTGTTTTGCACTTGTCATATGAAAGCATCGGTAATGAAAAGAAAACAGCTCCAGAAATAAGGAAAAAATGGACATCTTGTGGGCCGACTTTTGACAGCAAGTTCAGCTGTGGGCTCAGGATTTTAGGACATGTGAGATGGGTACCATATCAAATGCTGGCACAGTTTTACAGTTCCATACACAGGCCTTGACATACAATACATGTTTTATTAGTACAGATGTACAGTACATGCTGAAACAGTCAGAGAAACAGGTGGCGTAGATGCTGTCACATTCTGTCGGGGTAGATATTGTAGCTGGTGAGCTAGGTTGAGTTGACACAGCGTAGGTTTGGGTAGTGTGTTGGTGATTAGAAGCCTGAAATGAATGTGGATGGCATCTTTCTTGTTGGCACTGAAGGCATCCTGTCAGCAATAACTTGTAGATCTGAGTGAGAAAAATGATTTGCCTGTCAGTAATGTTAGCAAAACACTTTAAGCAAGGCAAGTCAAGTTTATTTGTTTAACACATTCCAACAACAAGGCAATTCACAGTGCTTTACATAAAACAGAAAATCAACATAGGGAAATATAAAAAAATAGTTAAATAGAATAAACAGGACAGTGTAAGATATTAATCAAACGCATAAAACCATAAAAACTGCTTCTCCGTGTTTAGTTTTTACTCTGGGGCCAGAAAGGCGACCTGTCCCAGATGACAAGAGAGGTCTGGCAGGTTCATAAGATAGCAGACAGAAAGAAACTAATACCGATGTTTTGAAATTAAAATATTGCCACAATCATTGGAATTCTTTCCAAGGCTACCACATCCTCAGTTCCTGAAGATAATGAAGAATGTGCTGGAGTGTGAAGACTATGAGTCCTTATACAGTATGCTTTGATTAACACTATGAAATTCCATCTAAATATTCCATTTAAATACCTAAATATAAGTTGATGTTTCTAAATGTCCTTAAATGTACTTGTTATATAAACAAGATATGTGTTAATTAGTCAGCAGTAGTTTTTACAACTGGACAGAGTCAGCTGTTTCCCCCCTTCACAGTGAAGCTAGATAAAAACACAAAAAAAAATAAAATGGAGGGACCGAGTACAAGCAAGGTTTGAGTTTTCAAGATCTAATGTAATCACCCGTGACTGGATTGAGGACAGTTTTACAAGCTGTGGCTACAAACGAATATTTAGCAACTCTGCATTGACAAGTGCTGTAAAAATGCATTATTATATTATTATTATTGCCTCTTTGTTGTGGCTCTGAGGCATGGGTGAAGTTGAGCAAAGCTGAGATGGATGTCACAAAAGGATTCACTTTCATGTGTTCTGTTGGGCTGAGCTGTCTTTTATTAGCTGTGTTTGATTTCATTTGAAATTAAAATGAATGTTGATCAACTAGGGACAGCATGAACCAAAACAATATTACACCTCCTTTACTGCAGACAACATAGGATAAGCATTTTCTGTCAAAAGCACAATGTCTTTTAGTCAACTATGCAGGAAGCCAGTATTATTGTAAATATGCTCTAGCAGGATGAATCAAGACCACGTATGCATTTAAAGGCATCGTGATAGGTTAAAGAGGGTGTTTTATGTTGCTCAGCAGGTCTGTGTGAACCAAACCTCTACAAACAATAACAAATAACATGCCACGAGAACAATACTATTTTTGTGTTTGCTCTTGTTCGACCATGATGAAATTATCAATTAAAAAAAAAGAAGAAAATAAAATCTTGTATCTGGTCTGCATGAGTCAGAGAGAAAACTGTTTACAATTTGTTTCAAAGTAGGGAAAAAATCCTAGAGGATGAACTGCAAATGAAAGCAAACACCAAAGGAACCAAAGGATGATTTGGTTACAGGCTCCAAAGGAGGCCACCGTCATGGGAAAGAAATGGAGTTTAAAGGTTGACAGAGACCTACTGGGTACTGGAGGAAATAAACAAACACAGAAAAGATGCAAGTTAAAAGTGAGTTAGAAAGGTTATTTCAGTGGTCATCGCTGAGAAAGGCATCAAGAATGACATTGATATGTTGAAATTTGAATGAGCAAAACTGGCAGATCTAATACTGAGTATGTACACAATGACAAAATGACAAAATATATATCTATAGCTATAATATCTGATCACAAACATTTCCAGGTTAGACACATAAAACGCACCAATGCACAGTTTTCAGCTCCATTCATGTTTATATTTATGTTATGGAGTGGACCCACAAACAGTAAAAATAAGGAAAGCGAGTGATAACAGGCAGTTGGTTCGGATCACGTAGGTTTTTGCAATACATATGTAGAGAGCAGATGGGATCACTGTAATTGGCCTCCTCTGAGGGCCTTAACAGCCCTGTATCACGTCTGGTGTCCAAACAGCATTTCCAAACAAGAACCTCTCACAAGGTCAAATCCGGAGAGGCTCTCTTTTAAACATGAGTCACAGTACAACAGCCACTCATCAGATGTTGTCCATCTGGGCAGACATAATATTGGCAATAGCAAGACTAACATGGTGGGGGAAAGGACATTCTGCAAGTAACCAATTCCAAAAATCCAGGCTCTACTATAATGTGCTGCAAGTACATTCAACATTATTACTGAATCTGTGTAAGTATTTTCTGACTTTCAGAGGACTCTATCTGTAAGCCATGATCGCAGCAACATCAGCAAATATATGCGGTAAAACAATGAAAAATGATTTTTATATAAATATTAAAGTATGCCGCATTTTCAAAACCATGTTTGAAGAAACATGACTAAGAGCATAACAGCGATTCTAGCAGCTCTGTACTTAGAAAAATCGGCCCTATGAGCGAATTGCTAACATCATGCTGACATGGTCACAATGACAACATTAACTGCTTGCACTAACCAACTATGATGTTTACAATGTTCACCATCTCAATCTAGCATGCTAGCATGCACATTTGCTAATGAGCACTAAAATACAATTTAGCTGAGGCTGATGGAAATGCCATTATAGTTTTCTAGTATTTGGGCATAAACCAAAGTAATGCACAAATTTAAAATTCTGACCTGATGATGCCTCTATATAAAAAGTCAAGGGATCATCAAAGTCATTAGGAATCATCCTCTGGGAACCCTGAATGTGTGTACAACATTTTATTGTGTTGGATAGCCTGACCAACACACCAATGTTGCCTTTCATAGAGCCATGCTGCTAGCATGGCTAAAAATAAGACTGTGAAATGACTTTATAAAGCAGGTACAAGTGAGATATTTCACTTTACTTTGACCTTGACTGAAATAGTTTCAAGCCAACTTTTAACCTCATAACAGGGTTTTCTGTTTGATTTACAGTAGCTTTCTTTCACCCCTTCATGAGTTGAACAGCAGCAGTGACCTCGGGTTGGAGTGGGCATGTAGGGAGGTTTTTCCGGCTATGTTATTGTGAAATCTTTATTTCACAAGAGACAAAACAAGCATAATGTTCTTTAAATCCTGATCCTTTCTTTTATCCTCCTTTCATTTTCTTCTTCACTTTCCTCTCCATTCCTTTTCCCCTCCTCTGTTTTGACTTCTTCTTCTCTTCTCTGTTTTCTATTTTGCCTCTTCCTCTCCTTAGTTCATACAAAGTTTAAAGCAACCCTGATGTCTCTGATCTGAATCCACATGTAAACAGTTGCTGCCTCACCCCTGTGATACCACTATATTCTTCCATCCGTTTTCCCTTTCAACATGTGTTTTTGTTTGTTTTTACTCTCCCTCTCATTTTCTCCTCTCTCCTCGTCAATATATTCACTTGAGTAAAAAAATAAATATCAGACTACCTTACTAATACTGAGTGGCCTTCCTTTTAACCCGTGTCTCACTTGTCTGAAAATAATCCCTCTTCTGCACTTTTTTTCTTACAACTCCCTTTAATGACTTAAGCTGACTATATGCATGAAATAAATGTTGATCACATCTTTACTCTGGATTCACCAGGTTTATGTAAAGAAAATAGCAGGTGGTTTTAATAATTGTAATAATTTGTAAATGCAGTGTACACAGAACTGTTAATTTACCCACTTAAGACCAAATGTTGAAATGGGATAGTAGAGAACAATGTGAGAACTGGGGATGGAGCCTATCCTTGAACCATAAATGAAAATGTCTTTGCTTTATTCAAACTTCTGCTTGAATAAAGAAATAAAGCCATAACAAACCTCCAAATGTTAGCTCGAGTTTAACTCTTTCCTTCTCTGTCTTCCTTACTTACTTCTAATACTTTGCTCCTTATGTTTTTTGTCAACACTTTAAAAATAGTTGCAAAATCCCAAATTCTTCAGATGTCATTTCACCAATAAACAGACTTGCCTTCCCCTCGCGGTCACTGTTCTTCTGCTAAATAACCCTAAAACCTTTGTCTCCTCTGTCAGCAGTCATAGCTGGATGGTGAGTGACCGAAACAGATGACTCATATCTAAAACAGGAATGCCAAGAATGTCAAATACTTAGTGTTGAAAATATGCAGCTGTTTACACTTCCCTGAGGAAGACTGCAATGTATTATAAATAAACAACAGTGATTCAGCTCAATGGCACTTGAAGTGCCAATGCATAATACAGTGTGATGGTTGTATATTGTAGTACAGAGAAAGGTTACTTAAGTCAGTTACTTAAAAAATAAAACATTTATTTCGCATGTCTCTTTTTCATAATGGATTTCTTGTGCTGTAACAAAAGTCTTTGTTTTCATTGCCTCCATAGCTCCTCGTATCATCACCTTAGTAGAGACACTGGATGTACTACTGGATCACAATGCCACCTTTATCTGTGAGGTGGAGTCCCGTCCCCCTGCTGAAATCACTTGGACAAAGAATAACCACCCAATAATGTAAGTTCACACCTAAACCTCTTTCATTGTTCAGCAACTAATCTATCTAGAAATCTACTATTTCAGGTTCACTAAGGAATCTCCCAAGCTTCAATGGTAATCTTTGAAATACTTGTATTGATTTTGGCTAATGTTACATATATATTTGATGCAAAAGGCGCTTTCCCACTCAGTTATGAAACATATTAGTGTCAAAAAGGTTCACTTTCAGGCAAATTCTAAAAATGTTAGCAATGTCAACATTAGCTGTTATTAGCTAACACTAGCTAAAAGTATATAAAAACACATACAGTGCCAATAACTACATGACCATTACAGTGTAAAATAGACAAAAAAGATTTCATACCTGTGTGTGCCATTAGCATTTTACTAAGTCAACCACAAGTTAAAAGATAGCAAGTAAGTGAAATTAGCTGCTAAAGTTGGAAAGCAAAAGGCGAACATTAAATCAGTTTGTATATTAATGATGTCAACATTAGCTACTGTTGGCTAACACTGGCAATAAATGATAAAATACTGTATGTAACATGTATGTATGTATCATAATGCTAATATTTGCAAGAATTAGCTGCCTGCATATACTGGTAGTCACATACATCACATATGCAAACATATATTGTTCCGTGTTTGGTTCAAATTTTGTATAAAGAATAGCCTATATTTCTAAAGCTCTTAATATTTTAAGACAAATAAAAAGTAAAGTATGTTAAGAAGTCCACTGGTCACTAGTCCTTCTGCTCACAATCAGATTCTGCTTTGCTTCACACCCCAGGTACTATGACCCCCGGTACATTACCAGGGAACAGGGACAGATGCTAATGATCCCTCATGTAAGAGAGTCAGATAATGGAGAGTACTGCTGTCTCGCCAGTAATGGCATTGGGGAGCCAGCCAAGAGCTGTGGAGCGCTGCAGCTAAAGATGAGTAAGTCTGCTTTCTTTCAAGGTTGTAGGACTGGAGTCTAGTCAATCTTGAGATCATGGTATAGTTCCATTTAGAACACACTCACAGTAGGACTGAGACAAAGGGCTTACGCAAAATATTGTCTCTCTTGTCTGTCTCTACATCAGAGCCGCAAATCAAGCGCCATCCTACCAATGTGACCCTTCTGGTAGAATCTAAAGCAGTGTTACCCTGTATTACCCTCGGCAACCCAAAACCGGATGTGACCTGGCTCAAAGATGATGAGCTTATCAAGGTATGCACTTCTTTCCCCTCAAAAAATTTAACAGACAGTTGGTGGATGTTGTCCAGGTTCATGAGACGTTTCACTTATTAAGCTTTAAATGTAAATGCTCCGTACTTGTATAGCGCCTTTCTAGTCTTTTCAATCACTCAAAGTGCTTTTACACTACTTCTACATTCACCATTCACACACACATTCACTCACTGAGCCTAAGTGCTCAAACAGAAACTAACATTCACACACATTTATACACTGGCGTAACAGCCACCAGGGGCAATTTGGGGTTCAGTGTCTTGCCCAAGGACACTTCGACATTCAGCCTGGGGGAGCCAGGGATTGAACCTTTAGTTAGATAATCACTGTCAAGAGTATAATGCAGTGTTTGTATATGTCTGACCAGGGCATGTAATGGGTCCGGAGTGTAAAAATATCCAGACTGTCTATTAACGTATAAAAGGTCAAAATGTCTTATGTTTTGGCTTTTTTTCTGGTGTCCAATAGCATTAGATAAAAGATAAAGTTGTAATAATGTTAAGAAATAAATTCAATCTTCACTGCAAAAACTGAGCTCTCAAAAACAAGAAAAGCATTAAAATGGGGAAAATATTATTTAAAATAAGCAAAATTATCTGCCAACAGAGCAATAAATAATCTTACCAAGATTTTAGTTTTTGCAGTGTTTAAAGGGTGAATAATTCCAGCAAATCTCTCCCAGGTCAGTGACCGTGTTACTGTTCTTGACTATGGTGCGTTGAAGATCCACAACATACAGAAGGAGGATGCAGGACAGTATCGTTGCGTGGCCAGGAATAGCTTTGGTCTGGCCTTTTCAAAGCCTGTCAGCATAGAGGTACAGGGTATGTATTTAAATGTGGTTTCACTCTCTATGCTTAGTATGCACATATGTACTTAAAAAATGGAGATCAGAACAGTGGAATACAATAGTTTGTTTGCAGTATGTGAGTTTATATGTCCACACTGTGTCTCTGTGTTCAGCTCCAGCACGAATCCTGCAGGTTCCTAAGGAGAAGAGGGTAGTGTATGGCAGCCAGATTTCCCTGGAGTGTAATGCTACAGGAAATCCGATCCCCACAATCACCTGGCTGGAAAATGGGAACACTGTAAGTGTTCAGATTCAATGTGCATTTGTGTGTGTGTGAAAGTGAAAGTGTTTGGGGTTGACCAACATGAGTTTTTAATTCGTCCTTTATTGATGCTGATATTTGAATTCAGTCCATAAATGTATCCCTCAAAAAGCATCAAATTCAAAGTAATGACATTGTTTATGGTGGCATCTCCATCCATCCATCCATCCATCCATCCATCCATCCATCCATCCATCCATGCCCGGTCCCCTTAGTCTCTCATTAATGCTCGTGATCTCTGCAGGAATATTCTCGTCTCCTTCACAGTGGTTGAGTTTGGCTCAAATGTCAAGTCAACACAGCCAGCAACAGAGAAATTTCATCACGTAGCTGACATTGTGACACATTGTCAGCTGCAAAGCCTTACATAATGTGAAAGCTGCGACAATAACAGAGTAGAAAGCCAACATGCCTTACAGTCCCATTAAGTTTTAGATATGAAACCATCTTCACATATCTTCCCAGCTAGCTAGCATATCCAAAGAACACACACAATAATTTACTGGCCCGATCTACTGTACATTTGGAAAGAAATCTATGAATTATTCAGTACCAGTGCTCCCAGTGGATCTCTGTTTTTTTGGTCTACAGAAGCAACATGCACTGCTCTTAAGTGGTTTAGGCTAATTGATGTTCTTTTTTGGGACAGCTGTCGCTGATTGACAACACTGGTGTTAATGATATATTGTGTATCTACCATGCAGTTGGCTACAAAACATTTAACATCATAAAACAGACGTAATTGTAGTCACACACTGTAATGCAAACAACTATGCATACAAGGAAGTACTTATCCCCCCGCTCTCTCCCTGCATGTCTCTCTCTGTATGTACCTCTTTGCCCCCTCCCGCCATCCCTCCACTCAAAGAGTGGCTTGGGGATCAGTGATATAAACAGCAATGGAATTCTCATTATGGTGACAGAGGATTGAAGAGATTGCCTTCCATTTAGCCAGTGATACGCAGTGTTATCAGCTTTAATTGGGTTGTTTTTTATAAGGGAGCGAGCGCAAAGGTTCTTGTGGTGTTGAATGGTTTGTGTTAACAATAAAGATACCTGCAGATTAATCTTTTCAACAAGCAACATAACTGAAACATATTTTGTGACAGAGTGCCAAGTGTCAAATTGTTATGATGTGTGCATTTTGTCTTATAATCTCTGATCATGTTTACGTGTCATTGTGATGGTTCCGTTTTAAGCACCCCTGCAGTAGTAACCACATGGAATCCTTTTTGGGACAGCAGGAGAAAACATTATTCATAACGCATGCCAAGTAAAAACTGTTTTTTTCTTTTCAAAAGTTCAATTATGTAACTTAAGTAAAACACCAGGACACTTCCTCATAAAATATCTAATAAGAATTGACTACTAAACTGAATTATTAAGATAGATATTAAGATTTTTTTAAAATGAATCATAGACATGACGTTACACACCGGAACAATTTAAGAATGTCAAAGAAGGTTTAACTAGGCAGCACTAGACATTTTTTTATGCGTGCCATTGCAGGCAGACGTACACCACATAATGTCTGGCTATTTAATAGTCTTGGGTGCTAGCTACAATGCCCATAATGCTTGTAAATGCTATGTGTGTGCGTGCTGATTAAAATGACTGTGTGAGCTGCTTTTCTGGCAGCTAGTTGAGGTCATTAATTGAGCTTGTCCTAAAAACAGGCGGTGTCAGACACAACTTCAAATATAGACCCGTCGCACATCAGCACCCACTCACACACACACCACCACAGGCTCTCACATATATCATTTATATACATGTAAGCGTAATAAAAAGAGGAACTAAATACAACTAACACATTTTATTTGGCCGCCTAGTGTGAATTCCAGGGAATTTCTAAATCCTCTAAATGACTACAAGTAGTTATATTAATGCAAGTCACATAGTGTAGGCACTTTTAACAACTCAACACCCTTGAAACTATATTATAAACAGTGTATGAGCACTTTCATATTAAATGTTATTAATTTTTTTTTCATGATATCAGTTGGGGGGGAGGGTACTTTTTTCATATATGTAGAGACAGATTTTTCCCTTGGGAATTAGCCTGAAACTCCAAATGATTGCTAATGTTCTCTGTGTCTTTTCGATTTTTAAATATATCATGGATCTTAGACCATCCACAGTGTCTTGTCACTTAGTAGTTCCTTTACTGGCTGACTGAACCACTCAGATGGTCTTTTAACCCAACAGCGATTTGATTTGTATGTTTCAGCTTTAATCAGCCTTCAGAAGGCTTTTGATGGGTTTTATTTCTTGTCCTGTGTGCACGTGGTGGTTACCTTTTCTTTTTCTGTTGTATGTTGTTGTGATCTGTTAGAAATTGAGTTTCCCCATTTGGGATGAATAAATCTTTCTAATCTAATCTAAATTTGACAAAAATCTAGCTACCTTTAATTATACAGGAATAATTACTAATAATTTTTATCTTACAAGGCAATATAATTGTGTATATTTTTAAGTGGAATTTGTCCTTTCCTTTTCTCTCAATGCCCCCACCTCCAGATCTCAGGGGCATCGGTCGAAGAGACTTTGACTGGAGAGGTGATCCTGTCCGTTCTTAAAGTGACGGTGAATAAGCCGGCTCTGTACACATGCCTGGCCTCCAACAGGCACAGTGCCGGAGCCAACACTGTCAAGGCAACTGCTAAAGTCACTGTTGCAGGTAGTGACACGTTTTCATTTCCAATCAACACTAAGATATCACATTCTGAAATCGATATCACATCTGTCTCCAAAATGAGTGGAAAACCAGCTAGATACTTGTAGCTCCTCCGTCTGTGTTTGTTAGGAGATTGCTACTGCTTTGTCTCGAGTTATGTTAGCTGCCATTTATACTAGCTGAGTTCTGTGTGGCTTCAGCTGTTTGTTGTCCCCCCATTTGGTTGATACCTTGACAACACTCACCAACACACCCCTTGACCACAGTCACCTAAAAAAACACTCACACCCCTTCCTCCCTGACCACACACACGGTCCAGCCACCTGGTTGTCCCTCAGTCTAATCACAGCTAGCTATCAGTTGGTGAGAGAAGCACCATGGTTGGTTTTCTCTTCTTGCTGAGACTGATTTTTGTATTTTTCCCTTCTCTCATCCGTCTGTCTTCCCTCTTCTGCCCTTTCGTTCTATTTGTGTCTCTTCACCCGACATCTTCTGGATATTGTCACTTCTCCGTAGAGTGGAGGTAAGAGAAACGCTCTGTGTTTTAATTCTAAATGCTATTTTTCATGGGTTTATACAAAAAATGTTTCAGCCAAGTTGAGCCACCTTGAATCATAAAATCTACACAGCACATTGCCTGTCGCTAAATTGAATATTGATAACCAACTGTGTTTGCACCGTGTTTAAAGAGACTAAATACTGTTGCTTCCTTTGGTTCTGCTGAAGACAAAATGCATTTTAGCTCAATAAACCTGCAGTGCCAAGCGGGATTCTCTCAGTCTCTCAGTCACCCATATGGTGTGAGTTGAATGAACTTTGCTGAACCACAACACAACCCCAGTTACCACATCTGGACTTTGTAACTGCAGAAAGAGAGAGAGAGAGAGAGAGAGAGAGGGAGGAAGAGAGACACATGGAGAGAAAAAAATAGGAGAAAGAGAAAACGTTGGCCTTGGGATGCCTGATGAGAATTTCTGGGGTAAAAATGAAGAATGAGACTGTGGATTTTGCAAGATCACAGAAGACAAAAGAATCAGGCTTAATTGTTAGATCTTATAGGATTTGCCAACTCATGACCACATCTGGGCCATATATTTATAGGATATAGAAGCAGAGAGAGAGAGTCATAGAGAAACAGGAAGGAGGACATGGTGGGATGATCGATTTACAGGTCAGCTTTAAGTTTGATGGTTTGGCATGAACTGTGCCGAAGCTCCAATCTCCCAGAGAGGCAACATCTGGAGATTGTAAGTGTTTGCAGGCGGTGAGAAATGTGGAGTGAAGGCTGTCAGACGAACAGGCCAGCAGAAAGACCATGGATGTGGATCATGTCCTTGCTGAAAGACAAACTGACATAAGAGCAGGCAGACAGAGTGGGAAACCGGGAAAAAGATAGGCATGGACACAAAGAGTCCCAGTAGATAGACAAGCAGGTTAATGACCAATATGTATGTATGTATGTTCAGTCTAGAGGCAACAATGAATTCCAACAGGCAGACGGACAGGATGTAATTTCATATGAACCTTCCACAGCCTGTTTCATGATCAACATCTGGACGGTGTTAAAAGGATGTTTCAGTTGATAAAAGTAGAGCGTTTCTCATTTTGTTTGTAGTGAACTAACAGTTAATGAACTCCACACGAATTCACTGTCTGCCATAACAGTGAAAGACTGTGGCGACTGGGGGCCCATAGTTGGCATCTATTTCTCACAATTTACAATACACCTCCACAGGAATTACAAATTTGTCCAGGCAATAGTATTACAGATAAAGGACAGTGCCATGGTGAACTGTCCCTATGTGCTGAGGGATATTTACTGAATCACGCTGTACTGTATCTCCATTCTAATATAATTTCATTAATTGAATAACTGATACAGTTAATAAACCTGTTTCCCATTAGTAGTTGAACTTCTCCTTACTGCCAGGGAGGTCTGTGCATTGTAGCTTGACTTTATCCAGATGTGGTTCAGATATATTGCACAAAATGTGTGGCTGTTTATATGCATCTTCTTCACACAGACTCTACAAGGGCATCACAGGCTACTGCAGTGCGTATCGTGGAGATGTCTGCCGCACCATTCTACGAGATGATTTGCTGGTTTTCTTTAACTCCTCCCTCTCGGATCCCGAGGACATGCAGGAGTATCTGGTTCAGAGCTGGTGGACGGAACTGGAAGGGCTCAGTATGCTGTGTAGCCCTGCAGTACGCTCACTGCTCTGCCACTCCTCCTTCCCTGACTGCAACCCATCAGGGTTAGGACCGGCACCTAAACCTGTCTGCAGGTAGCATTATGTGTCTCTTTGCTCTTTCTTTCACCTGTTCATACATATATAAATGAATGAGTCAAAGAAGAAATGGATTAATTGAACAAATGAGCAAGAAGTGATGGAGGAGATACATTTAGAAAGTAAATTAATCAAATGATGAATCAATAAATGGAGCATCATCATGTATTTCTTTTGTTTCTTAAACAGAGAACACTGCCTGGCAGTGAAGGAGCTGTACTGCCATAAGGAGTGGTTGTTACTGGAGGGCAGCAGTTCAGTCCAGCCAGGCCTGTTCAGCTCTGTCCCTGGGTCCCACACTCCCAGTTCACTGCTGCCCAACTGTCAGGCCTTGCCAAGTCTTCACACAGACCCTGAGGCTTGTACACATGTCCCTTTTGTGGGTAAGATATCTCTTACTGAGAAAAAAGCGCAATAATTCAAAAAGATTTATATGCATGTTTCCAGCTTACAGAGTGTAGTGTGTTACAGAAGAACAACAAGACTAATTAACACACTGAAAAGATCAATTGACTTTATGCTTGACATTACATGTTTTAGAATTTTATTGAATTACTTTGCTAGAATGTGCTAAATCTAACAGCTTGAGCACAGCATAAAAGCAGACAGGAAATGGAGCGCTACATGAAAGAAAAGCAGCAGTTGGCTGGGTGCAGTTACTTGTATGCAGATGGCCAAATAAAGCCTGGCCGGCTAGACCGCCGGTCACTGATACTGATGAGGTCATTAAGAGGGTCAGACTAGCTGGGCCAAAATATGCAGCTGCAGGTGTGTGACTTGAGTCTCTAGGCTCAGTAGTCTGCATGTTTGCTTTGTAATATAATCGTCACTACTTACTTGACCTGAAGTGGTGCACTGATTTCCCCATGAAATGTTTTTTATTCAGATGACATCATAGCTGTGCTTCCTCTTATTATTATTTGGTTTTAATCTTATCTTATTTTGTCCTCTTCTTTTCAGACATCAAGAGAGACCAAATTACAAGTAAGTGTAAAAAGCGTACCAAGTACCAACACAGATGTAGCCAGTCATCAGAACTAATCTCACACAGAAATGACTTCATAATTTATTAGATGGCGGCATATTAATCCAATATTCATTCTGTTTGGTATCAACAGCAACATGTTATGATGACAGAGGCCGTTTCTACCAAGGCAATGCGAATGTGACGAGGTCTGGGATACCGTGTCAGCCATGGAGCCAACAGGTATTGTGGTTTGTGTGGCTTTTTAAAGCCGCATTGTCACATCACCACACACTGGGCCTGATTTACTAAAGGTTTGCGTGAGTAAAAATGTGTGCAAACTTGATATCACCAGCAAATTAACATGTAAGCTGACCTACTAACGGTGTGCATGGAGAATGACGTCTTCCAAAGTGCAAGATAGCACCTGTTGATCATTCACTACTTTTGCCTTAATGAATACGCAATTTGGGGCATTTCAATTTTATATTGTGCAAAGTAATGGGAGAGTACCATGCAAATACAATCATTTACTACAAACAATGTGGTCTAACAAGCTTAAAACCAATTTCATGTGAGTGCAACAGCATCTGTATTTAATGCGTTTGAAAGGAAGGCGTAAACCGCCAAGTGTGAGATGGCTGCTGTTATCTTTGCGAGGAGGAGACATCGCCGTTATGTAAGAAGATGTAGAGAAATTAACAAAATTAGATAATATTATTGTATATGTAATACATATATAGAAATACAATTATTTTAATTTATTTATTCGAGGAACTATATGAATAGAATTTTTATTTTGTATTTCCTTTGAACCTTTCGCAAAACTGTAACATTCATGCCCATAAAGCAAATTTCGTTTCGACCTGACTTCTTTTCTCCATGAGATGGAAGAATTTAGAAGTTGCGTGCCCCCGCTGCAGTAGTGCATGGATCATGTGTAAAATTCATCCAAGTTTGATTTATTCCCTTTCCAAAACCTAAAACAAATCCAGAAAAATGTAGGCTGTCTATTGTTTCTAATGTAATGTTTGTTAGCTAATGCTAGCTAAATTACTACTTAATGTAACGTTATATAGCCCTGCTGTTCCGCTTTTTAATGATTGTAATAGGGACTAGAGACCTACCCAGCTGTACAGGAACAGTGTTGATCCTTAATATTGTTGTCCTCTTTCTCAATAGTCAGGTAATGCGGTGGTTCACTTTTATACTGTGATAGGTAGGCTTTAGCTTCTGTCTTTATTTTTTTCATGTCAGTTTGAGTCAGTTTGACAGCCTGAATAAAACCTTCAGATGCACAATGAAACTGCAAAACCGACAATATTTCTCCAGGGAGTGATCCGACAGTTTGTCGACTTAGCAACAGTAACTAAGGGGGGTGTGGCTTAGCAAAGGGTCAGTTGGTTTAATAATTGCAGTTTCTACTTAGGAATTTCCTCCTGCAATGGAAAAAAAACACTTATTTCATCGTATTCATACTTTGTGTGGATGTTTAGTTTTATATCAAACATTCCTGACCTCTATCCACAAACAAAGACACACGAACACACACACACACAACACACCCCCTGTGGCCCAAAAGCGTCTTCATGCTTTTATGGATTTTCTCAGTGAGAGGGTCTGTTAGGGTGAACTGTTACTACTCTCCTGTGTAGTGTGTATATGTGTGTGCGTGTGTGCCAGATCAGCAGAGAGGGAGGGACTCATCATGTCACATCCTGCCTCTGGAAGCAATTAGCTTTCACACGCATATGCTGCACAGACGCCATCACTTGCACACGTTGCACTTGCTCACACACACACACACACACACACACACACACTTATACATTGAAATTGAGACGTGTGTCGCTCTCTAATGCAATTTACAAATATTTGCACATTCTCTCTTTCCTTTTCTCCACCCAAATGTTGGCTTACACTTTAAGTTCTCAAATAAATCGTTTTTTCCTCCCTCACACACACCCCAAACCATGTGCACATTAGAGCACATAATACTGAAAACTATTAATGTTACAGCTAACATATCCCCTGAGGTACAAAAACGCACACACAGTCACATTGGTTTGGTTTCCCACACAGGGAGAATTATCAGTTTAAAGGCTGTCTGTGTCTCCTTCAACAAACATCATCTTCAATCTGAAAACACAGGACATGATTTACTGTCTCCTACTACTGGTTGACATTGGCCAGAGTTGCTTGTGTGGGTGTATGTTTGAGAATTTGTTTTTGCAGTGTACACGTGTGTGTCAGTATGAATATTTTGACAGTACTACATTACCACCACAGGTGCATTTTACTTTTGATTCAGATGTAGACACCATGTTGTTCCAAATATAAAGTTTGAATTCAAGAAGAGCAGCACAAACTCAACAAATCATACCCCAAAACAATGTAAAAGGTAGTTACTTCTAGAAAATGCATCTGAATTTTCTCTCTCTCCCAAAATCTAAAACAATGCATAGCAGCCCTGTCATGCTTTGAATTTCGCTGCACGTTGAAGTAATGTCCACAGAGCTAAGAGTGATACTTAGTACATAAAGAATTTGAATTTAAGTTTTATGCTTAAAAAAGAGTTAAAATGTAAGGAATGGATTAAGCAGTGTGTTTGTCTTTTCTAATTTAACCTGCAAATGTTAGCATGTATGGCTACCTAGCTTACTACCAAAAGTAGTAACCTACAGTAGCCGAATTTCATACAGCATTATTTTGTTTGAGTCTGCTCTAACGTAAGCTACAAAAATGAGCATATCCAGCTAACTAGCTTACTACCAACAGTAGTAACCTAATCTAGCAGAATTTCTTCCTGCATTAGTGGGCTCACATGTTATGTTATGCACACATGCTCTGTAGTATTTCCCCACTGTGTTGGAGCTGGTCCTGGATGCTGTAGCACAAAAGGCTCTTTTGTGCATATAGACCTATACTTTTTACAGCATGCTTGTGACAGCTTTCAAGAAGCATTAAAAGTCAGCTAAATACAGAACTTTCCACCAATTCATGAAGCAAACATTAGCATAATTTGCTTGCTAGCTATAGCTGAGCAAAATCTGCTAGCAACAGTTGTCATTGGAGTGGACACAATTGATAGTGATGGATTTTAAATGAGAAGCCTGCTTTTGTCTACCACTGTCTGAAATCATGCAGGGGAGATAAGCTGGGATGAATGAAACGCTATAAACGTAATCAGATAAACGTAATTTTAAAATATAAAGTTACAAACAGAAATCATTTGTTGCTGTCATCAACAACTCACGTGTGTGTTCTATCAATACCAGGTGTTGTTAAAATGTGGAATGACTTCAGTATAATTTCACTTTGAAGGAAAGGTGCACATTGTGGGTTAAATGCAGAGAATGAATCTCGCTACATGTATGTGTATGAGACAAATAAATTACCTTTACTGTATTCATATATGCATGCTATATCGAGGTGGCTTGGGGTGCCATGACAAATAATTTTCTTTGAAGGGGTGCCATGGCCTAAAAAGGTTTGGGAACCATTGTCCTAAAGTCAGGTTACAGGTAGTGCAAATATAGCATGTATGTCTTCCAGGAAGAAACTGGAATTTGGTGATATGATGTTTTTTTCAAATGTTTGTTAAAAGCTAGGCTGAAATACAGGAAGGGATCATTTTGATGATTATGCTTAAGTTCCTGGCTAGAATCAAAGCCTTCATTTCCTTTTGTAAGTATAATACTCGTAAAATTGGGATAATGTATAGGCTGATTGCACCATTTTCATTCTGAACTCCAAACACCTACAGTGGGGAGAACAAGTATTTGATACACTGCTGATTTTGCAGGTTTTCCTACTTACAAAGCATGTAGAGGTCTGTAATTTCTTATCATATGTACACTTCAACTGTGTGAGACGGAATCTAAAACAAAAATTCAGAAAATCATATTGTATGTTTTTTAAATAATTAATTTGCATTTTTTGCATGACATAATTTGATATATTAGAAAATCAGAACTTAAAATTTAGTACAGAAACCTTTGTTTGCAATTACAGAGATCATACGTTTCCTGTAGTTCTTGACCAGGTTTGCACACACACTGCAGCAGAGATTTTGGCCCACTCCTCCATACAGACCTCCAGATCCTTCAGGTTTCGGGGATGTCACTTGGCAATATGGACTTTCCCTCCAAAGGTTTTCTATTGGGTTCAGGTCTGAAGACTGACTAGGCCACTCCAGGACCTTAAGATGCTTCTTATGGAGCCACTCCTTAGTTGCCCTGGCTGTGTGTTTCGGGTCGTTGTCATGCTGGAAGACCCAGCCATGACCCATCTTCAATGCTCTTACTGAGGGAAGGCGGTTGTTGGCTAAGATCTCGCGATACACGGCCCTATCCATCCTCCCCTCAATACGGTTCAGTCATCCTGTCCCCTTTGCAGAAAAGCATGATGTTTCCACCTCCATGCTTCACGGTTGGGATGGTGTTCTTAGGGTTGTACTCATCCTTCTTCTGCCTCCAAACGTGGCGACTGGAGTTTAGACTGTCAAGCTCTATTTTTGTCTCATCAGACCACATGACCTTCTCCCATTCTTCCTCTGGATCATACAGATGGTCATTGGCAAACTTCAGACGGGCCTGGACTAGTGCTGGCTTGAGCAGGGGGACTTTGCGTGCGCTGCAGGATTTTAATCCATGACGGCGTAGTGTGTTACTAATGGTTTTCTTTGACACTGTGGTCCCAGCTCTCTTCAGGTCATTGACCAGGTCCTGCCATGTAGTTCTGGGCTGATCCCTCACCTTCCTCATAATCAATGATGCCCCACGAGGTGAGATCTTCCCTGGAGCCCCAAACCGAGGGAGATTGACTGTTGTCGTGAACTTCTTCCATTTTCTAATAATTCTGCCAACAGTTGTTGCCTTCTCACCAAGCTGCTTGCCTGGTCCTATAGCCCATCCCAGCCTTGTGCAGGTCTACAATTTTATTCCTGATATCCTTACACAGCTCTCTGGTCTTGGCCATTGTGGAGAGGTTGGAGTCTGTTTGATTGAGTGTGTGGACAGGTGTCTTTTATACAGGTAACGAGTTCAAATGTGCAGTTAATACAGGTAATGAGTGAAGAACAGGAGGGCTTCTTAAAGATGAACTAACAGGTCTGTGAGAGCTGGAATTCTTACTGGTTGGTAGTTGATCAAATACTTATGTCAATAAAATGCAAATTAATTATTTTTTATTATTTTTATTATTTATTAAATAATTATTATTATTTAAAATCGTACAATGTGTTTTTCTGGATTTTTGTTTTAGATTCCATCTCTCACAGTTGAAGTGTACATATGATAGAAATTACAGACCTCTACATGCTTTGTAAGTAGGAAAACCTGCAAAATTAAACACTTGCTCTCCCCACTGTATACTGTATGTTAAAAATGAGGTTAAAACAGTTAGACATTTTTTTTCAGGAACATGTGTTTTACAAATACTGTTTTACAAAGTTACACAGTATCAGGCTTCTGTGATATTTTCCACTAAGTCCCAAATATCAGTGTATCCCTCTATGTTCACCTGCACTTCCACTTATTATATAAAAGTCAATAAATTAATATCCTACTTGCTACATCTTCATTTATTTCAAAATAGGGCTTAGTTCACATTAAAAATTAGCATCCACTTATTTGTGATTGTGCATGTAAAGAGTGTGTATTACTAAGTGAGTCTACTCCTGAAATTTTAGACACAATCAGTGTGTAAAACAAAATAGAGCATGAATACATTTTATATAATTTTTTATACATTGTCCTTGTGTTTGGAAATGTACAAAGAAACAACTTCGAAAATAATTTTTACCAACTTCCAACATAATTTAAAATCTCTTATTTACTGATGGTGGATTTTTAGCAGAAACTAGAGTGTAGCTCTCACGTGCCTACCTGGTCCATTAGTGCAGGTTGCAGGTAAGAGCAACTGTTCCAAATATTTTCAGTCAGTCATTGACATTTCTAAAATCTACAACACAAGCTCATTCAGCGATGGCTTGGTTCAAAGTCATCATTTACCTTCAATACATCACAGAGCAGATGTTTTTGGGCAAATGTTTTTTATAGTGGATATAAAATTTTCTGCACATCTGAGTCCTTTAGGAAATGAGCGCAAAACTCTGTTCCACACGTCATATGTTAGCCTCCAGAGTAAAATCACATTTATGTTCAACACATACGTATGCATGCTTTAAAGTTATGTGAGTAGTCTGGGAAGTGTCCTGTTTTGTGTCTATACATAATAATATGTTTTAACATGCAATCAAAACATATAATTATTCTGATAATTTGTTTAATGAGTCAGGAATATTACTCCCACATGTCATAATAAGTCCATAAAATGTAATAAATGTAGTGACCATTAGTTATTACTCAAAGGTTAATTTACAGAGTTAATTTATTGGGCCAATGTACAATGCAAAAAGGTAATGTTTGTAAAGCAGGTTATTACATCAACTTGTTCTATAGCATTTTAAATTATTAATAGGTAGATTTATTTAGTGGTTTAATTTGGCAACAAATTGTGGACTTAGTTTGCCGTCCTGCTGGCATGTGACTTATTGTTTTTAATATTCCTGACACCAGGTCGAAATCACCCTTGTGAGAAGCTTGCTTGACACATTCAGATACAGCAGCGTATGTGTTGGATCCAGCACATAGCTTCACATCTCTTGGAGGAGGCTGGACCATTGCTCTTTTGATGACAAAAGCTCATGACATGTGAAGGCACCAGATGTTCAGTGTTTGAGTTGGCAGTTAAGCAACACTATATACAACCATGCAAACCCTAAAATTGCACAACACCCTCTGCTGTTATTAAACTGTAACCTTATCATAGATGTTACAAAGGGCCTTGAAAAATGTCTTATATTATTTGAAGGGCATTGTTACTTGTTTTCGATAAAGAGTCAGAAATTTCCTGGAACAGTAGAAACTCGGTTCATCCAAATCTGCCTGCAACAGCTGTTGAACAGTCCAGGAAAAACACACACAAACACAAACATGTATTGATCAGACTTCACTGTCTCAAGAAAAGTCTGTTTTCTCTTTACCTCTTTAAAGCAGAGGGACAGCAACAGAATAGAACAGAACAAATAATGTTTTACTCAAAACCACCACAGTCTGGATCCCAGAAGATACAGCACACCTCTGTAAGCCATAAACTAAAAACTTTATGGCTTTGTTGAGAAAGGTTTACTAAACCCTTCCTCTTGTTGATTTTCTCCATGCTTTTCTACTTTGTCTTGTCCCATAGGTTCCCCACCAGCACCACCTGTCTGTAGATGTGATTCCAGAGTTGAAGAACTCAGACAACAACTGTAGAAACCCAGGAGGAATCAGTGACAAGCCCTGGTGTTTCACCTCAAATCCGAACATACGCTGGGAGTACTGTGCGGTGCCGCAGTGTGGGGTGACAAGCGTGGTGTCAGGTGCTGCCATCTGCTGTCTTCTGTCACTTGTTCCTTTGATCAATTAGCAGCTAACATGCTAATGTAGATCAGCCTGCTAGCCAAAGTCAAGACATTTGCTGTTTACACTGTCCCCTTACCATTTTTTTATGCAGTTGTGATGCTATACTGGACTTTGTTTCAACAATATAATATCAATGGACTTGTTAAGCATTGTGTTATTTATCTCTGACACCCTTTAAATTTTGGAAAAATGTTAGGACCCAAGCACAAAACCTACGAGGACTTATTAGAACTGTTTGGAATTTTTTTTCTTCTACAAATGAAACTAATTTTTGGGGGCCTAAACATGCCGTAAAACTCAGTCAACTTTGCACACACATCAGGAGGGGCAAAAAATTGCATATTTTATAGGTGTGGCAAAATGGCTTGCTAGCGTCCCCTAAAGAGTAGCCACTGGGCAAACATGCACCTAAATTAGCGAAATGTCTGCGGTACATATATCATGTCCCAATGTACAAATAAGCCTCTTGGAGCGATGCCTGACACCCAACAGGAAGTCGGCCATTTTGAATATCATTATTGCCGTTTTACATCCTCCGTACTTTTACAAACTTCTCAGAGAGAATTAGTGCCATCGACTTCAAATGTTGAAGTTAATTTTTACACTGTGCAGTCTAAACCCACTGGGTCTGAGTTGTGGTGTAGAAAATCAGAGTTAGTGATAGTGATAGTGCCACCTAGTGACAACAGGATCTGACCATAAATAAAACAGGTGAAGAAAACTCGTACAAACAGTGCATTGCGTCAAAAATCGATGATTCACCATGAAACAGGAAGTTGTTGTAACTACAGATGTGAACTTATAGATGTGTACATGCTTGCATCTATATCAAACTTTACATGATTGACAAGGTTCCTGCCCTGAACACATCCATATGCCAATATTCTCTCATAGCACCATCTACTGGCAACAGGAAATAAAGAGTTTTATGCTGTGATGAGCTACTCCACATCCAATTCAGAACTGCCTCAGATAAGCCTAAACACATTGATGATGTTATGTTGTGAAGCTAGTGAGTTTTTGTTTAACTGCGTGTCCACGGTGTGGCGATGAAGTTCCATGCTTCGTAGTCAAACAGAAAGTTGTTGTAACTTCGCTGCACATGCTCATATTTGCGCCATACTTTATGTGCTAGGTAACAGTCTCGCCCTGAATGCATCTACATGCCAATAGTCAGTTATAATCATAGCGCCACCTACTGGTAGCGGGAAGTAAGCTCTGTGTGACAATTATCAAGCGATTTACATGAAAGTTTCACTATGTGTTTAACACTTGATGTACTGAGATTTAACGTATAATTACTGGGTGCTCTCTAGTGCCACTTAGGGGACACAGGAAGTGACGTTTAAGTCCTTTGTGCAGAGTCCCAAAGGCATGACAATTCAGAGCCGCGTCGGCTGAGCTGCGGTTTCGGACATGTGGGAGCCCGTCCAATGCTGCTTGCAGCTTTGATGTTTGACATTATCTTCTGTTTCTGCATGCAAATTCATTCTAGAGCATAAATTAAGTAATTCAATGGTCCAAATGTATTATTTTGTTATTCCCATGACACCTGCTGGGTACCATGTTAAAATACTAACAAATAAACAAATATATATATGCTTGGTTCTAGTGAGACTTTCAGTACTGATAAAATAATTTATATTTTTCTAACTTTTCGCCTTGATTTTAACTGTCTCCGTGTCCGTTAGTGATGAAGCCAGAGTCACCAGGCCCTCAACAGACTCCTCGTCTCCCTCCTACGGCCACAGTATCATCTCCAGCATACTCCATGTCCGTCATCATCATCATCCTGACTGCACTTGCAGCTGCGGTCTTCTTCACTATCATCCTCCTTGCCTGCCGTAGACGGAGGAAGCAGTGGCGAAACCGGAAGAGGTGAGATAAAAACAAGAGGCACAGTTTTATTAATATATATATATGTATCCAACTTTGTATTCCTCACTCCCTCTCCCTCCTCAGAGCTATGGAGACCCCCACAATGAGCGCTCTTCCATCAGAGCTCCTGTTGGATCGACTCCACCCCAACCCCATGTACCAGCGGGTTCCCCTGCTGCTGAACTCAAAGCTGCTGGCGCTAGAGTATCCCCGTAATAATATCCAATATGTTAGAGATATTGGAGAGGGAGCATTTGGACGGGTTTTCCAAGCCAGGTGAGGCAGGGAGATAAAGGAAAAGGGGAGTGAAGGAGTAATGGATTCATACAATAATTGACAATATGTGCTCAGACTAATATTTAATATTGCCATGTCATCATTATAATCGCTGCCAGGGGCTAACATGATGATAGGCTTTTTTCCCAGGCAGAAAAAGAGGAATTGGTCAGACAGTATTCAGAGGGGGTGGAGGGTTAAAATGGCTAAACAAGCCTCTGATCCTTCTGAGAACTGCTTCGTCATTCACAAAGTCACAAGGAGAGCTGCTGTAGGTGTCACTTTCACTGCACACTGACCCTGTTCACAGCAATACACAAATCCATATAATTAGACTAAATACCAGATGTGGGTCAGACAGTAGTTGCATTTCTAAAATGTCCAAAATCTGTTAAAATCTGGACACTTATTTATAAAACACCATCAGTGACAATTTTGTGATAACCATTGAGCTGAATTGGTAAAATTTAGAAAGGAAAGTCTAACCTTGTGAGACTCAGCAATATTAGACCTTATCTCCTCCTACTCAAGTCTCACAGCACACTCACCCCTGGGGTGTTCCTGACCGGTAGCCCAGTTGACACAAACAACAATCTCACATTTTCACAGAGAGGAGCTTAAGGAGTAAAGTGTCAGGTTATGTTAAAACAAAAATACTTCACACTCCTCACTCCCTCGCACACTTGAAGGTGGAGTGAAAAACCGACTGTCAATGCAATATCATTTCAATAGGGGGATAAAAGCTCACATTTTGATATCCTGTCTTATTATGTCTGTTCTGGAACACATTCATATTGTTGCACTTGCTTGTTCACATGACTTTGAGAAATAACTGTTTCATGAATGAAAATGAACTCAAAGCTTTGTGATGACAAGGAGTTTAGGGCTCTTCAAAAGTGCCCAAAGTGTTCAATTCCATAGTGTACTGGGTACTTGACTGTTATAAAATTGCAATTCAACAACAGACATCATACATATAATTACTATCCATCATGCCATAGAGTGCACTACAGAATTCTGACCTTCTGTCTATGGTGTTGCGCAGACACCACATAGTGGTTCAATGCTGATATGTGGAGCACAACAGATAGTACAGAACATGTACTAGTACAGTCAGCAAAGCATTATAGTGGTTGGTGGCATTTTCACAGTAGCACCTGCATGTAGAAATGAAGATCTGAGAGATGTCCTTCAAGCTAGTTGGTAATCCCTTAGTGAAAGCTGGAATGGTGCAGTATATGGACACCCCTGAGAACATAATACACACACACATACACACACTCTAATACACACACATTTGTAATTATACATGTGAGGGTATTGGTGTCATGTTTTCCTTAGTGTGTAATTTTAACTGTTATGACAGACTAACCATAGCAACTATTATGAACAATTAAGTAACTACTGTAACCCCAACTTAAAAACCTAATTTAACCCCAAAACTAGGACAAGGTCCTCACTTAACCCCATCATGACTCTGCAGTACAAGAACACAAATAACATACACACTCACTACTGAATGCATAACCAGAAACAGACTTTTTCCTGTACGCACATTCACTGAAGTGTACAGTTAAACAATTAAATAAACACACATGCAACGCATGCATTTGGTCATGCTCTTGTTCATGAACACAGACACAGACACACACACACACACAAACATACTCAGGGTCCTAAATAGACCCAAGTGATAAACGCCACCCCCCCCCCGACAGATGGGCTTCAATCTGTAGTTTCCCAGTGTGTTAGTGACTGAGTATTCCCACGTGTGTGTAGTTTTGTGTGTGCAAGCTACTTATAAATCTACACTGTGAAACAACAGATTGACTTTAGTCTGTCCCTCTAGTGAGACAGCGCTGCATGTGTCTGTATGTATGTGTGGTGAATGCATGTTCCCTCCAAGGGACTGACATTTACAGTGCACTGCACTCATACTGTTGCTCTATTTTGCTAGGCAGCTTGTTAAACGGATAAACTCGCCACCCTACATGGGCACTTCACAGCCTCTGGCCCTCTGGTGCAGCTGTGCAAGTTGCACCTTGATATTTAAGCCAGTGTAAATTTATTACCGAAAAACAAAGCTGCAAGTGTTCATCGTCTGTGCTTGAATATTTTTGTAATGTTTGTTTGTTGCAGAGCACCAGGCCTGCTGCCGATGGAGTCTTTCACAATGGTGGCTGTGAAAATGCTGAAGGAGGAAGCCTCAGCTGACATGCAGAATGACTTTCAGAGAGAGGCTGCACTCATGGCTCAATTTGACCATCCAAACATCGTACGACTCTTGGGTGAGTGGGTTTATGTGTGTGTGTGTGTGTGTGTGTGTGTGTGTGTGTGTAAAGTCAGAAACCAGATTTTCAAACAGGCTGCACTCACAAGTTATTGTAAGTTATTATAAGTTATATAAAAAAGGTAGTGTAGAATTTCAAAGAAGTGACCTTACCAGACGTCTATAGCTCACTCCTCATCTCAATTTTAATGCTACATTAGCTGCTTCTAGCATAATACACCCAAATCTCTGACCCAAATGTAAGCAGTCAAGTGGCATTGAGGGTAATGTAGGTACCAGGTTTTAACAACGAAGAAAGACGCATGGAATAAAAAAGATGATATCACTGCTTCACTTCTGATAGAGAAGGGCCGGACACAGACTTGCTCTTTTTGTAATCATAAAACAGCATTTTGCAGAGTCAAAGTCCACTGTTCTCACATCTTTACCAGGGGTCATGTTGACTGCACTTCATTTAATAATTAAGCCATAATCTGTTAATCTGTATTGCTGCTCTACTTTACTTTTTACATGCCCATACCATGATCTTGTCTTGTGGTATGCATGTATAAAAGCTGACAAAAGTGACAAAGGATTGACCTGAATGAGGAGGAAAGATTCTAAAAATCCTCTTATTTGCTAGTTTACTTTGAAGTTGCTTTATATCTCAGTGGTTCATACAAGCAAATGAAAGATGTTTTGCAAGAAACAACAATCAAGGGGAACTGCACACAAAAAAGGCGTCTTTTTACATTTTTTCTTAGGAGTGTTTTGTGTAAATGCAGGTCCTAGTTTCCACTCACATGCTGTAATTCTACTGAATGAAGTCATTTCCTCAGATCTTTTTTCGCTGTAGTACTATAAAACTGTTAGAGATACAGATAGGACTGTTTGCCAGTAAACAAGTGCTGCCTGACAACCAATGTCTTTGTTGGCTTGAGTAAAACAAATGTCCTCTATTAAAGTTTATCTACTCTAATACAGCCTATCTAATCTAATGCAAACAGCTTGTATCCAAATATGCTGCCAGGAAGACATTTAGAGATACAACCCACTCTATGTGGAACTGTCAGTGAGTAAACAGGGTCATTGGTCATTGGCTGTGCGGAGAGTTTGTATACTTTGGTCCATTTTACGGCTCCACTGGTTGTGAAATATTTTTGAATCAACATTCATCACTGCAGAAAAAAGACAGATTTTTTAAAATGTCTATCAAACTTCAATAGTGATATTTATCTTGGATGACTCATCTAGAGGGTGGCACACTAATGCAGAACTCTCTGCTGCTGCACCATGAAACCAGAGTTGATTAAATTATTTAGTTAACCTCTAATTACCCTCTGCACTAATAATACACCGCAAATCATGTGTAAAAATACATGCATCACCCATAACATGCATGTGTGAAAAATAGACATGGCATGTGTATGCATGTCATTATGTTGCATGTGCGTGTACAGGATGGGGCATCTGTTTTCTGTATATTTAGCAATGGATGCAGCTACTGACCTTCTACTGACGCTGCTACTGTTAAACTACAGTTGTGTTTGTGGTCACGCGCACACACACACACACACACACACACACACACCACAGAGAACAGTAATCATACCTGTCGGAACTGTCTCTGTGACCGACAGGGCATGAACTAAGTGAGCATGACCTCCAAAGCCTCCTCTTGAAGTTCCTGTGCTGATCTCATTATCACAGTTAAATGACAAATCAGTACAGTTAAACCAAAAATGATCATGCATCATTTTTTACACCCCTACCGAAAATTCAGCCTGACATATGCTCATAAGCCCTCATCCATTCAAACATTTTTTCTATGCTGTTTTCCCATGATAACAGGATAATCTTCTTGTGATCTTGAGATAACAAAACAATTGTTAAAGAGGAGAGCTAGCTAGGGACACTGAAAAATCCTTTAAAATTATTCTGAAACGGGCCGACCCCTATATTATATTATCATTTTGTCATCTCGAGATCACAAGAAAATTATTACAAGTTTTGCAAGGTGTCAAACTAAAACTGTCTATAGAAAGAGAAACTGAAACTACTGTCTGATTTCAGTGAGGGTATTTCTTTTCTTGTTGGCAGACATGGTGATTTATTATGATTTGTTTCTTCAGAGAAATCATGGAATCTGGTTGTGGATGCCAGGTTAAAATGAATGGCACATCTACATCTGCTGCAGGACTGTAGGAGGTCTGCACAATCTTAACAGTGTGTGCTCTTTCCAAGCAGCGCACATTGCAAAAAACATTTACAGGAATGTAGATAAACAGGCAAACAGCCACTCTTTTACAGAGGTAAAGTAAATCGGTAGTAAATAAAGTAGAATGAATTCAGTGAGCGCAAAACCTCTGCCCATGCTAGAATATTACACCCAAAGACCTTGACATTTTAAAGTAAATTGATTACTTGAGCAAACATCTTTTTTTTGTCAACTCAAGCTATTGCCTATTGAGTCTCGTATTATGGCTTAGAAAGGATGTATCCCCACAATATTAGATGGAAATCTATTCATTCAGGAATTAATTAATAGGCGAATATGTTTAAAATAATCTATTAAAACACTTTCTTTCCACATTAGGAGTGCAAACAAGTTCAGTTGTGGCAGCTGTGGAAACCCTCGCTGCCAAATACACACAACATTTTGAGTTTCCAGTAACCTAAATGAAGTTGTCACACACACAGGCTCAGAAGAAGGAACAAGGTTAATTTAGAAACACACCATGTTTACATCACATGGCTACTAATGTGAGACTGTACATCCACTATGCGTGAGAGTTTATTTGTGAGCTGGTTTGGTCTGTATTTATGTCTAGGTTGAATATTTATTTATTTGTTTTACAGTGAATTAACACATTGTATGATACATAAACTTGACTCAGCGTGGTTTAATGATGTCACCAATGTGTTTACATGGTTGCGTATTTGTATTTGTGCTCTCAAACCTCTGTGGTGGGAAAATGCACAACTCACTAGAGACCATCTTGTGATGGGATCACACCAGCCGCAACGCCAAATCTGTGTGTACCATGCAATAGAACACATGGCATGAGAGAAGAGTTTAAAGAAACAGGAGGCAGATTTATTCACTACGCCTCACCTTCCTTACAGGGTCAACTTTTAAACTACGTACAACATTAAACATGGTTAGTTGTGAATATATTTTTTAATGATCTAAATGAGGCTCGCAACCTCGGTGTTATTTTTTATTCAGAATTGTCCTTTGATGCTCTGGTGATTATAGTGGTGCAGTTCTGCTTTGCTCAGCTATGACTTTTAACCAAGGTCAGGTCATTCTTTCCTCTGTAGACAAAGGTCATCCATACTTTTATCTCTTCCGCTGCTGCCAGGTTTTTAACTCGTACTACAAGTCAAGTCTAGTCAGATTTTATTTAAAGTGCAAAATCACCAAAAGACATGGTCCCAATACACTTTACAAAAGCATTGAAGTTAAATCAGATTAACGATAAAATACAGAATGCATGAAATAAAACATATAATAAAATACATAAAACACATAATAAAATACATACAACACATAATAAAATACAATGAAAAATGTAATACTAAAATTTGCACAACACTGTCTTAACTAAAAGCTTTATTAAACAGAAAAGTCTTAAGTCTAGCCTTAAAAGTGGTGATGTTATCTGATTCTCGCACCGAAATTGGAACCTGGTTCCATAGAAGAGGTGCTTGATAACTAAATGCTCTTTGTCCCACTTTAACCTTATTTACATTTGGTACCACTAGTAGCCCTGCATTTTGAGAGCGCAGTGCTCTATTGGGGCAGTAGGGTATCAGGAGCTCCTTGAGGCACACTGGTGCCTGGCCATTTAAGGCTTTATAGGTAAGTAGGACAATTTTGAAATCTATTCTGTATTTCACAGAGAGCCAGTGAAGGGAGGCTAAAACTGGAGAAATATGCTCTCTAATCTTGACTCTAGACAGAACACGCGCTGCTGCATTGTGGATCAGCTGGAGAGGCTTTAAGGACTTAATTGTGCTGCCCGCTAGTAGAGAATTACAAAAATCAAGCCTGGAAGTAATAAAAGCGTGGACCAGTTTTTCTGCAGCGTTTCGGGACAGGATGTTCCTGATTTTAGCAATATTGCATAAATGAAAATATGCTGTTCTTGAGATTTGCGTAATATGCTGGTTGAAGGACATTTTCTGATCAAAAATAACTCCCAGGTTCCTCACAGTCGTGCTGGGGGCTACAGCGATGCCATCCATAGTAGCAAAGTTGTTGCACAATGTATTTCGAAGGTGTTTGGGCCCAAGCAAAATAATTTCAGTTTTGTCTGAGTTCAGCATGAGGAAATTACAGGTCATCCAGGCTTTGATATCTTGTAAGCAACCTTGAAGTTTGACTAACTGATGTGATTCATCCGGCCTGATTGCTAAATATAGCTGAGTGTCATCAGCATAGCAGTGAAAGTTTATGTCATGATTTCTTATAATTCTACCGAGAGGAAGCATATATATAGTAAAAAGGATTGGTCCGAGCACTGAACCTTGTGGTACTCCATGGTCAACGCTTGTATGCATGGAAGATTCATTATTCACATATACAAATTGGGACCGACTGCATAAATAGGACCTAAACCAATTGAGAGCAGATCCTCTGATGCCAATACAGTGTTCCAGTCTCTGTAGTAATATATGATGGTCGATGGTATCAAAAGTGGAGCTCAAATCTAGCAAGACAAGTGCAGAGAGAAGCCCTTTGTCTGATGCAATCAGTATATCATTGGTAACTTTCACCAGTGCTGTCTCAGTGCTATGATGTTTTCAAAACCCTGACTGGAAAGTCTCAAATAAGCTGTTTCTATGAAGATAGTCACAAAGTTGACTAGCAACTGCTTTCTCCAGGATTTTGGATTGGAAAGGAAGATTAGATATAGGTCTATAGTTATTTAGAACCTCTGGGTCCAGAGTGGGCTTTTTAAGAAGATGTTTTATTACAGCTGTCCTGTAGGATTGTAGTACATGGCCTGTTTGTAAAGAGAAATTTATAATGTATAATAAGGTAGAGCTGACCGAGGGTAGAATCTCTTTAAGCAGTCTAGTGGGGATGGGGTCAAAGAGGCAGGTTGAGGCTTTCAACGAGTATACCATAGAAGTTAATTGCTGAAGATGAATGGAAGCAAAACAGTCCAGGTACACATCAGGTTCCACAGATGTCTCCAAAGGTGATAAATGAGAAGAGAGATCAATGTTGATTAAGGGCAGGAGCTGATGAATTTTGTATCTGATGATTTGAGTTTTCTCTCTAAAGAAGCTCATGAAATCATTACTGCTTAAGCTAGCAGGAATGCAAGGCTCAATGGAGGTGTGACTCCCTGTTAGCCTAGCTACTGTGGTGAAGAGAAACCTGGGGTTGTCCTTGTTCTCCTCAACTAATAATGAAAAGTAAGCTACTCTTGCTGCACGGAGGGTCTCTCTGTAATTTTTGAGACTTTCCTGCCATGTTAGGTGTAATTCTTCTTGGCTAGTGGAACGCCATTTTTTCTCAAGCCTCTGTGATATAAGCTTCAATTTACGGGTTTGCGAGTTATACCAAGGTGCTTGTTTTCTTCGTGTAATTATTCTCTTTTTAAGTGGTGCAATGGAATCAAGCGTCATTCGCAGTGACCCTGCAACACTGTCAACAAAGTGATCAAGTTTAGAGGGACTCACGTTAGTAAGAGTTCTCTGTCACAGTGAGAGCTGGTGTGGAGTAAAGTGTTGTACTACATCACACCAATCTTTGCTGCCCTTAACTGAGTGTCTCCAAGAGCACATTTCACTATTCAAACACACAGACTCGCCAACATATCATGTCATAGATAACAAAAAAAATGTCTGTATGCTTTCTTCCCCAGGTGTGTGTGCAGTGGGTAAACCCATGTGTCTGATGTTCGAGTACATGGCCCATGGTGACCTTAACGAGTTCCTTCGTCGTAGATCTCCAACCCAATCCGTGCGCACCCTCAGCCATGCCAGCCTGTCGGGTCGCAGTTTTTCCTCTGAGCTGGAGACGGGACTTCTCTCCTGTGCTGAACAGTTGTCCATTTCCAAGCAGATCGCTGCAGGAATGGCCTACTTGTCAGAGCGCAAGTTTGTCCATCGCGACCTTGCAACCCGGAACTGCCTGGTCGGGGAGGAAATGGTGGTGAAGATCGCAGATTTTGGCCTCTCCAGAAACATCTACTCTGCTGATTACTACAAAGCCAACGAGAATGATGCAATCCCCATTCGCTGGATGCCCCCAGAGTCTATTTTCTATAACCGCTACACCACTGAATCGGATGTGTGGGCCTATGGCGTGGTATTATGGGAGATTTTCTCCCATGGGATGCAGCCGTACTATGGTATGGGTCATGAGGAGGTTATTTACTATGTGAGGGATGGTCACATCCTCTCCTGTCCTGAGAACTGTCCTCTGGAGCTGTATAATCTGATGAGGCTTTGCTGGAGCACACACCCATCAGATAGGCCCAGCTTCAGTAGTATACATCGGATACTGGAGCGTATGCATCAAAACACACTGAGCATGAATGCTGACACCGAGGTTGACTGCTAACCTGAGACATTTTTGCAAAAAATATTTCTCTCTTCCTCTGTGCAAAAAGACATTGACTTATGTACTGCTTTGGTGCCTGAAAACACATGTTAAATGAACCCTGACACTGAGCAAGAGCATTCATAGAATACTCAAAAAGTATATTTCAGAACATTTTTGCATTTTGCTTACTTCTTTAGTTCTGCAATTGTTTTTAAAGAATGTTGTAGTGCTTTCAACCTAGCCTGCTACTCCTTACTATTTACCAGCCCATATCCATCAGAAAGGTCTGCTTTATTTATGAAAGATGTTGAATGCATCTATGAAAAGACTCCCTGACCCCAGAACTATAGTGGTGTAGGTTTGGTGGGGGTCAATTACTAAGGGCAAAACTTGGCAAAAGGGGTCCACTAAGAACCACAAATGATATGAAGCTGTTTTCACGCAACCTATTGCGGGCCTTGGTATCAGTATCATTAATGGCAGAAGACCCCCTCTAACACTCAGATGAGGTGGTAAGGTCGGTAGCCTGATGCAAGCAGGGAGTGGTCAGTGAAAGGGAAAATGTGGTAAAGGGGGGTTCATTAAGAACCACAAAAGATAAGAGGCTGTTTTAACGCAACCTATTGCGGGCCTTGGTATCAGTATCATTAACAGAAGAACCCCCTCTCAGATGAGGTTGTAAGACGTGTCTTACTTGCTGTACAAAGCTTATACAGCTTTTAATCTGATGCTGATGATCTTTAATAAATTATGGAGATTAAGCACAATTGAGTGGGACTAAGAAAGTTATTTTCTTTCTGATCTTTGAATTAAAGTGAGTGTAAAGTGAGTAAAGTTTATGATATTGCACCACCACGCTTCGATGGTGATGACAAGAATAGCATGCATGTTGGAATCTTTTTAAAAGTGAATCACCCTCACGTATGAATCATATATTGATAATAGCCCAATTTTATGCATGATCCATGATGATGATACAGAAAAATAGAAATTCATGGCAAAAATAGTACATTGTTAATATTTTTCAAATCATGTTTTTAGGGGGGCTCATGGCTTTTTAAAAGGAGCCAAGCTCCCACTGGATCCTCTGTAGTTCACACCCTGACCTTAGCCATTGTAAATACAGATGCCCTCATATTATGCATCATCCATTGCATGTGGAATTGTTGGATTTCTTTTTTCCGCCTTCATTTTGAGCTGTCAAGCCATTGCATGTGGTCAGACTGCTAAACATAAGGGTTAGAAAGAGGATGGAACATGACAGTCACCGCGTCATTGTAACTTACTTTAAAAAGCCACTCTTGTTATTGTCACCTCTAGCAAATTCCAGAGCAGCACACAATCACTTTAAACCATTGTTGTTGATTGTTTTTATAGACAAGTTACTATTCCATTTTCGGGCATTCTCTTTTTGTTTCTGTTTTTGTCATTTTTTGATCTTTGTCTTTTCATTTTTGTTATTTTAACTTTGTGACAGACACAGGGTTTGACATAACAAGTAAATTATAGCAGCATTGGTCAAATTTGTTTTAAGTTAATTAATGAATTCTTCCAAATCCAAATTGTGTCATCATTGCACACTAGTCTCTCGCTCTGTCACACACATTTGCTCAATTATAGTTTTGCAGAAACTCATTAGCTAAATTCATTCCTCTGCCTTAAAATAGGCTCTTTAGTGAGTGAAGAATGGCCAAAGTGTCAAAAGTATCGTCATTCTGAAAGACTAAATCTTTAATTAGTTTTCCCACAGATAGAAACTCTGTCTATAGATCAAACTCACTCTCTGGTCTCATTTCAACTGTGTAAAATTTTATTAAGGGCATATTATTACACAGTATTACTAACATCTCTTTGTCATTATCAATGCCTTTCAAATGAATGACATTTTTTATTTCTTTTTAAATGGGGTGTGATGTTATGTTTTTGTTATTTGTTACATAACATAATGGTGCAGGTTTTGCCTCACTTCCTGTTAAGTATGATATTTCTTTGTATTGCTTGCAAATAAACAGAATAAACACATTTGTATTTGAGATCTGCACAGAAAAATTCCATATTTCACGTAAATAATATCTTTATTTCTCTGGAGCAAAGTGTTGGAAAGATGGATAACCAAACAAACAAATCACCATCCTTACTTAAATTTGCTACACCACATAGAAAGTGCTTGGGGAAGCAGTGACCCCACCTAGGCTGCTGGGTCTGATGTGGTTTCATGGTAAGAGTGAGGAGCACATCCACAGACAGATGGCACGTGGCCTAAAACTTCCACAGTATTTTTTCAATGGGACTGCTGTGCAATACATGTTCCATAACAGCTCCCCCCACCCCACTCAAGTGCACCTAGTACTTTACAATGTGGTTGCTGCAGTGTTACTGCTTACCACAAGAGGGATTGGAAGGGTGAACTGTGCAAAACAGATTAGCCATACAGAGCTATGTGCATCATTTTTTATAGTGAATTTTTGCGTGCTTTGCACAACATCAGTTCTTTGTATATGTTTGTGAATGTGTCTGTGTTTGCTTCCTTGTGCGTGTATATAAGTTTTAAGGAGGACGTGTTCATGTGTATGTGTGTTTTGGGGATGCCCAATGTAAACTGTTTAAAGTAGGCAGAATGGAGTTGGCTTGGACTGGTCATCCCTCTTCTCTCCTGTCTCCCTGCCACTTCCTGCTGTATTCTTCCCTCTCCTCACACCTTCTACGGATTACTCTGTTTGCACCATTTTCACTCAAGTTTCATTCCTTCCTTTCCTTTTCTTTCTGTAGCCTGTAGACATTTGATTTGGATCCAATGCCAAGAAATATGAGGGCCACATTACCTGACCTCAATACCAATATAATACTTTTCAGATGGCATCAGAGGCAACCAATATGTCATAGTTTATGAAGTGAAAGCATCATTAATAGGCTACTTCTAAATACATGTTCATTACCACCAAATAATTTGCCAAACAAGCATCTCTTTACTATTCTCTGCTACTTAATCACATACAGTACATATTAAAACACACAACAGTTGGTTAATAGTATTTGTGTTTATTGCATAATTCTCCAAACTAAATATGAAAGAAGTATATGTTTTGCTTGTTGTAGCAGCTGTTGGGGTGGTCAGATAACCAATGGGTCCTAACGAAAATCAGCCTTTAAAGCTCCTATATGTAAACATTTGCAAATCTAAGTCTTTGTACCTGTACACAAAAGCATGGTGAATTTACTTTGCCTCTGTGAACAAACTGATGATTGCAGCATTACATTTTTAGTATTTTTAGCATTAAAGGGGCTGTATGGAGTTTCCAGCGGCCACTAGCAGTGTGGTTTTAAGATTGCAACCAGTTGTGTGCTCGTACGTGTGCTCGCCTGAACTCATGAGCGAGCAGAATCCGAAACACAACCGCTTTCATACAGAAATCCTGCAATAAACGCACGAACAGCAGCATGCAGGCTGTGGCTTTTCATTCAGACATGTTCAGGCTCTGTTACTTCAACGTTCCTGTCTCAGAGATGGATGAACACCGGTGCCGTAACGTTACTTCATTCAGCACAGCGAGACAGCGGCATATCGGCACAGTACTCCCCGAAAAAAGGCAGAGTGACAGCGGCTATAGACAGACAGAGCTGGGAACTCAGGTAAACTCCCACTGCAACGTTACAGTAATAGTTTTATCAGCTGCAGGTTGAACTAATCCAGGCTCGTTACATGATCACGATACATTTACTGCATTTAGCTGACGTGCTACATCGTTAGCTCGCCTGCTGTTTTCAGTAACTATCTTTACTATCTGAATCTGTCACCGGAGGCTCAGCAATGTCAGCACAGCTACATTTACTGGATGATAATGAAACGGGTAGTGAGCTGGACTGAATATTATAAGATTGTGTCACACTTTATAACAGTCAGACCGCAGTAAGTAAATTTACTGTAACTAGCGTTAGTGGATGGCTCTTCTTCCTCTGGGTTGTATATTAAGTGGGTCATGTTAGTTACAGTGACTGAGAGGTGGAGAAGCTGTGTATCCATCAGTAAAAGGCAATAAACCTAAATTGAACGTTACGAAGCAAACAGCGGCAGGTCTGAGCTAATGTAGCGTTAGCTAGCTGCTCGTGGCTGCATAACTATGGGATAGTGAACAAATCGCTCCACATTAGCTTTTTACTGTTACATCATTTGTTGCAGGCTTTGACACTTTGACATTGTGGTACAGGGGAAAGTAACATGGGTCGCACTGGTTGGTGAAGTTACGTTAATGTGAAAGCTATAACTTTGCACCGGACAACATTAGCAACTGCTCGGTAACTTGTAACTTGAGCCAACTGAAGCACAAAATCAAAATATCCGATTCACATTTGGCCCGACGAGCTTCACTAGATAAAACTATTTTGTTTTTAATCCTTATGTTGAGTTTATGTTAGAGTCTGTGTTGTCCTGGGAGCAGGTCTTTCTTAGTGTTAGCAGGCTCCATGTCATAAGTTGCAGTGTCATCACTGCTGAGTGCGAAGTCTCGGGAGCGCGCATGCAGGTGTCAGTCACTGGATTTCGCGGAAAATCCGACCTGGAGCCTTCGAATAGGAATAGGAATATCTGCCTTCTAAGTTAATATCAAAACCCGGCAGGTGGTTCATTTTATTGTCAGATTACAACCCCTTCACACACAGGCAATGAAAAAAGGATTCATTTTAGTAGAAAAACTCCATACAGCCCCTTTAAAGTATGAAATATAGCTGCAAGCGACAATGATTCGGATCTAAGCAAGTCATGAAAAACGCGACATTTGACATTTTCAGACATTACAAGTACATTTTGTAAAAATCTAGGATGATAAGGATTACTTTGAGCAGAAAGTTCCCATGAAATGGAAAGCGCAGTGCTATTTGCTTCCTTATACTATACATGTTTCTTAGAAAAATGTGTCGCAGATAATAAACAGGTAGCGTTGAATGTGTCTCCAGGCCGTCATGTAGACTCTGCGGACTGGTTAGTGAACACGGTGGCTGGACCAGGGTCGAACACATTCTTCAAGACCGACAGAGGCCAGTTCGACCACTGGGAATACAATACAGTATAGTGTAGTGGTTGTCTTGCCAGGTTTGGCAGTCATCTTATAGGACTGCTAGCAGCACAGCTAACTGAGCTAACCAGCTACAGATGTAGTAAATAACAGACAGATAATGTAAACAACTAGAAGTAGCTATCCATCAAGATCTTATACCAATCAAGAAGCTCTGTAAATCATCTCAGTACTGGATTCCCTTTCAGTTTTGTCGCCTACACGCCTGGCTCCAGTTCCCAATGAGGCGCCCCATGCTGCCATCATTCCCTGCTGGACCTTCATAACACCTGAGTAGGTGACTTACTGACTGAACTACTGGTGAGAGATTATTTCCACACTCCATTCATCCATCCATCTTCATCTGCTTATCCGGGGTCAGGTCGCGGGGGCAGCAGCTCCAGCAGGGGACCCCAAACTTCCCTTTCCTGAGCCACATTAACCAGCTCTGACTGGGGGATCCCGAGGCGTTCCCAGGCCAGTGTGGAGATATAATCTCTCTACCTTGCCCTGGGTCTTCGCGGAGGCCTCCTCCCAGCTGGACGTGCCTGGAACACCTCCCTAGGGAGGCCTCCAGGAGGCATCCTTACCAGATGCCCAAACCACCTCAACTGGCTCCTTTCAACGCAAAGGAGCAGTGGCTGTACTCTGAGCTCCTCGCGGATGGCCGAACTTCTCACCCTATCTCTAAGGGAGACACCAGCCACCAGCCTGAGGAAACCCATTTCTGCCGCTTGTTCAAGACTCCGAGGTACTTGAACTCCTTCACTTGGGGTAAGGACTCATTCCCTACCTGGAGTTGGCACTTCATGGGTTCCGTGCTGAGAACCATGGCCACAGATTTAGAGGTGCTAATCCTCATCCCAGCCGCTTCACACTCTGCTGCGAACCGATCCAGTGAGAGCTGAAGGCTACAGACCGATGATGCCATCAGGACCACATCATCTGCAAAAAGCAGTGACGAGATCCCAAGCCCACCGAACAGCAGCCCCTCCGACTTACTGCTGAGTACTTGGACACAGCTCTTGCTTTGGATGTACAAGGATTGGATACTCCCATACTCCCGCAGCACCTCCCACAGTATCTCCTGGGGGGACCCGGTCATATGCCTTCTCCTGATCTACAAAGCACATGTAGACTAGATGGGCATACTCCCAAGCCCACTCCAGGATCCTTGTGAGAGTAAAGAGCTGGTCAGGTGTTCCATGACCGGGACGAAAACCGCATTGTTCCTCTTCGATCTGAGGTTCGACAATCGGCCAAACCCTCTGTTCGCCACTCCTTGAGCACTGTCCCCGACTTCCACGCAATGTTGAAGAGACGTGTCATCCAAGACAGCCCCTCCACACCCAAAGCTTTTAGCATCTCTGGGCGGATCTCATCAATCCCTGGGGCTTTGCCACTGTGGAGTTGTTTGACTACCTCAGTGACTTCCTCCAGGGAAATTGATGAGAAACCCCCATCAGCCTCCTGCTCTGCCTCTACTAGAGAGGGCGTGTAAGTCGGATTTAGGAGTTCCTCAAAGTGTTCCTTCCACCGCCCAATTACCCCCCCAGTTGAGGTCAACAGGGTTCCATCCTTACTGTACACAGCTTGGACGGTTTCCCGCTTCCCCCTCCTGAGAAGGCGGATAGTTCTCTAGAAACACTTTGGTGTGGACCGAAAGTCCTTCTCCATGTCTTCTGCAAACTTCTCCCACACCCGCTGCTTTGCTTCTGCCACAGCAGAGGCTGCAGCCCTTCAGGCCCGTCAGTACCTTGCAACCGCCTCCGGAGTCCTCCGAGACAACAAATCCCGGAAGGCCTCTTTCTTCAGTCGGACGGGTTCCCTGACCACCGGTGTCCACCACGGTGTTCCAGGGTTACCGCCCCTTGAGGCACCTAAGACCTTGAGACCACAGCTTTCCACTGCAGCTTCAGCAATAGAGGCTTTGAACATTGCCCACTCATGTTCAATGTCCCCAACCTCCACAGGGATGCCAGAAAAGCTCCGCCGGAGGCTTGAGTTGAAGATCTCATGGACAGGGGCCTCCACCAGACGTTCCCAGTTCACCCGCACTACTCGTTTGGGCTTACCAGGTCTGTCCAGAGTCTTCCCCCACCTCCTGACCCAACTCACCACCAGATGGTGATCAGTTGACAGCTCCGCCCCTCTCTTCACCCGAGTGTCCAAAACATGCGGCCTCAAATCAAATGAAACAATTACAAAATTGATCATTGATCGTCGTCCTAGGGTGCTCTGGTACCATGTACACTTATGAGCATCCTTATGCTCGAACATGGTGTTTGTTATAGACAATCCATGACTAGCACAGAAGTCCAACAACAAACACCCACTCTGGTTCAGATCAGGAGGGCCGTTCCTCCCGATCACGCCCTTCCAGGTAACTCCGTCATTGCCAACATGCGTGTTGAAGTCACCCAGCAGAACTATGGAGTCCCCTACTGGAGCCCCATACAGGACTCCATTCAGGGTCTCCAAGGCCGAATACTCTGAACTGCGGTTTGGTGCATATGCACAAAAAAACAGTCAGAGTCCCCCCCTCCCCCTACCTGAAGGCGTAGGGAGGCGACCCTGTCGTAAACTCCAACGTACCGGCCGCTCAGCCGGGGACTTGTGAGTATCCCCACACCTGCCTGGTGCCTCACACCTTGAGCAACTCCAGAGAAGAATAATGTCCATCGCCTATCAAGGAGCACGGTTCCAGAATTTTGTCGATTTTGGTAGCCAAGTTTGGTTACAAAAGCACAAGCCAATTTTGATTTACAAGCATTTTTTTTTGAAATTGTACATAAAGATACAAAATTTTGAATTTATGAAAAACAAAAAGATTGACGTATCAACATTCATCAATAAGTTAATTTGACATTTTTAAAGCAGAAGACCATTGAAGCAAAGATGTAGATGAATCCAGAGATGTTTGCTGCACAAACACTTTTAGCAGCGAGAAGAAAGACAGAAAGAAAGAAAGAAAAATAGGAACAAAAATAATAAGGGTCCAGCAGCTTTGCTGCTTGGATCCCTAAAAATGATGTGACAGGGCCTGCATACAAACTCAATTCAATGTAGGTAGTTTAACTAATCACTAATCACTCCATTCTTGTGCTACAGTATTTCCTCATTTCACCCTGTCTTTTCTTATCACCTCCTCTCCTTGCTCCTTTTGAGCCATCTTCCTCTTTCTTTCCTCACTCTCCATCACCACTGTTTCCTGTCTTATCTGTAGATGCAGTTACTTCCTTCTCCCTGTCTTCAGTACCATTATCTTTCTTTGAAACATTTTAGTTAAAATGTGTCGCACAGCCAGCTGCAGACACTTGGAAGTAAGACTCCTTCACTGTGAATTAGTTGATTTTTCCTTCTTCAAACAAATGGTTTGTCTGAATGGACTCTCTAGACTTCCTGCCAACTTGCAATAGAAGCTCTTGATATTTGGAGACCAGAGATTTATACTGACATAAAAATCCCTTCCTGTTTGGTCATGATAATCTTCTTTGGATTAGCACAGACAGTTAAAATAGTGTTTCAGAAATAGCTTCATGTGGCTGTTCATTTTCTAAATGTTTCAACAGAAATGGAAAATTCCTGGATGTCTTGGCATGTTAGCAGCTCAGCTTTTAATGTCTTGTTGACTTTTCCATGTATCACACATTTAGCTGGCAGCAGGAACACTGATACTGTCAGACCTACTGGTCAGTCAGCAAGCCCTGCTGGTTGTTTAGGAGAGGGCATCAATTCTGTGTGGAATAGTTATATTCTTCACAATCATCAAATTTCCTACACTGGGAGCCATGGAAAGTGTCTATATTGACATTGTGACGAAGATGTGACATCCCCCTCACACAGCAACAGCACACAGGGACCTCCTTTGTGGCCACACTGGCTCTGATTGGCCCATTCAGCGAGCAACAGGAAGTAGTGAGACATATATCAGTCAACTAAAGGCTAGCACTCTCAAGCTGTGGAACAATAAACATAGCAGAGTGTGCTATTAGTCTGTGCACACATACACATACACGCACACACACACACACACACACACACACACACACACACACACACACACACACACACACACACACACACAGAAGAACACAGAGAACATTCTTTCCTATAAAAACATTTAGCCACCTTTGCAATGACTGCTGCTTAATTCATGTCACATACGACACATAATGGCCCTGACCATTCTTACAGTAGCATTTAATGCAATCCTCCATGGAACATCTGCTTTATGTCACAGTTCACATTCTGCAATATATAGTGGTTACTTTAAATCTTTCTTTTTTCTTTTTTTCCTTTTTTTCTCCAACTGAGTTGCTCTAGTACTCTTCTTGTGTCGGCTATATGGTCACTGACCTTGGTTAGTGTCAGTTCATTAATGTTACAAACAGACGAATACTGAGGGTTATATGAGGAATGTGAATATGAGGATTATCATTCACTGTCCATCTCCATCTCAACAAAAAGAGCTGCGCTCCTCACAGCATTGCACTCTCCTCTCTTCTTCCTGTACTATAGGGTCTGACCTGTGGCTCATGTCGGGTAAGACCTGTCCTCTTGCGATTGACAATCAAAAATGAAGAATGATAACCTGGTGAGGGGAACAAGCTGTAAACACAACATTGACATACCTTATAAACCATACATAATAAAGGTGTACACATTCAGCAGACATGGAGTAATGTTGTAATCCATCTGGGAATATTCACTCTGATTTTAGCTCTGGTTTTATCATATCACAAGGATTGAATGGCTCTTGTCTATAGCTGCTACATGCTCCACTATGTTCACCAGCTAGCTGCTAATTTTGACTGTCAGCCATTTGCTGCTAGGTCTGTAGCGTTCAGTGCAATTATCAGAGCTTTGTTACTACAAAAAGATACCTGCTGCAGCTTGAGAAGATGCTAAAAGATGCTAAAATGCTCTGTTGAGCAGAGTGGAACCACAAAGTCAGTTGATAGTTGTCTATGGGTTTGTTACAGGTATAGCGACACCTTTCACATTACACACAGTCTTTCACCATCTGTTTATATACATTTTTTGCAGCTCTAAATTGTTTGGTCTACAGGTAGAAAATCCATGTTGAGTTTCTCACTTTATCATGACTGAAAATATATTCACTTTACTATTTGCTATCCATGCTAACCCTAATCACTAACAGAAACTATGTGCCCATTGTAATTCTAGAAACTCCAGTCACAAAGTACCGGACACACCACCTCAACAGAGATGGTTAGGGAACTAATTTATTGAGCAACACCTAAAGCTGCAGAGCCATTCAAACTACACTGTGAAAAAATGTGTGCGTCCTACAACATTTAAACACATGACAACACGGGGACTTCTGCGAACAGTCAAGGCTGTCTAAAATGTGTGAACAGCCTCCAGGTCTATAGATTATTTGGTCTACCAATCTGTGGCTGTCTGTGAACCTCTGTGTTTCCTTGTTCGCCTTTACTGATAGGAGCCAGAATAGCAAGGCTAAACTTGTAAGAGAAAACAAGGCCTTTTAAAAACACCATTATCGTCAGGTCTTTTAGAAACCCTTTCTTTTTCTTTCTTGATTTCAGATTAAAAAACACACTGTAACAATAATTCAGACTTTTCTCATGTTTTTATTGTTGCTGGGATATTAACACTATGACTCTTGGTGGACATTCATTGATATTGGCCCGTACAGTATAGATACTATGGAATTAACATTTATGCTTGTGTCACAATTACTTTCTACAAACTCCTGGTACATGGTTTGAGGCAATATTTCACTTTGGAAGAACAAGATGTTTCACACCTACAGTTTGTCAGTCATTGTCTTTATAACGTACATATTATCATGCCATGCACAGGTATGAAAATAATAACATCTCTTAAGTGCAACACACACCAGCTGCATTATGTTATGTGATTTGAAGCCCATAGCCAACATTGGACGCGCCATTCAAGCAAAATAAGAAGTAGTCAGGAAACAACAGAAAAGATGTGAGAATCTGGGCAGATAATCTGATAAAACTGTTGCCTTTCGGGAGGGTTCCTTAAGTTAACACTAGGGAAAAGGACACTGGTGTGTGCTGACATGCATGACAGTGGAATGACGTGTGCCGTGACTGCTGGAGTATGGACTTGTTTTGACCTCCAGAACATCAGTCAAAAATTTTAATTCATAACAAGACTTTATGTTTTTATCAAATAATATTATGTAATCTGTGATCATTTTTTGAGGCTGTGTTGTGTATTTTCATTATTAAAAATTTCATGCTCTCTGGTGAAAACTTTCTTCAACACTGACATTCATCTTTGCAAAATGAAGACTTAAGCTTAAAGAGTATGTTAACACCAACCGGAAATATTATTTTTGCTGACCTCCGGTGGTCTAACTTCTCACCTTGCTGCTGAAATGTACAAGTGTACACCATTGCTGGGTGTGGTCAGAGGTGAAGCAGATTTGAAATTTTCAGACTGGTGTTAAGTTAGTAAGGATGAGGAATGGGAGGCACTGCACACAAAAACATCAAGTTCTGGGTCACAAACAAGTTAATAACTGTAATGGTGTCTACAGGAAATTCATTAATTAGAGTCATAATAAAAAAGGGCTTATGACATAAAACCCATAAGCAAAATCCTACAGTACACTTGGACAGAGTATAGCACAGTTAAATTTACACACAGAAAGACTTTCCTTTCCCTTTGGTGATTAACTTTAAATTATATATATATATATATATATATATATATATATATATATATATATATATATATATATATATATATATATACTGTACATATATACTTACAATGGTGTACAAAGAGTGACACACTGCTAAACAAGTAAACAAAGACATACAAAGACAGAAATCCTAGTTGGTCTGCTATACAACCTGAATCAATACCTTGTTAGAAAAATGGTTACAGTGAATGTGAAATGCAGAGGGTTGGGTCCAGAGATGTAGATTGACAAAGTCTGAACAACAAAATGATGAGACAGGAGTGAAACTTGGACAAATTCAAAGGCAAAACTAATTAATTTAGTTATATATATATATATAATTTGTTGCCTAGAGTTACTCAAAGTGTTCATGTGTAACGTGTAAAGGCACAACCGGGAGATTAAAAGGCTTTGTTGTAGGGGAACTTCGAAAGGCAAAAATACCAGCTGACTTCATTTTAGCACTGCAGCTTAAATCCCTGACAAACATCTTGCTTCCTGGAAAACATCTGACTGTGTTTTTGGCCATGATTCCCACTTTTTTGTCAGCTGTTAGGAGCTTTGTCTATGTGTTTTGGCCAGAAAGTGTTTTGATTCAAGTCAGGACAAAACGTCCAGCTGGCAATTTTTAACATCGCACGTCATAGCATCACCATACTAACTTGGCTAAGAATCTCAAGTTAATAGTAGATGTCAGGGAGTGCACTTGTGGAAATAATATAACACCATTCAACATGTGCACTGGCTCAACTCTGCCTCACCTCTGACAAATTCATTTCATTAAAAAAAAAAAACATTGTAAAGGCTACTTGACCTTTGAGTATTACAATAAGAGTAAACTGTTATACGCCATTGTTTTCTGTACACCTTTAAGTAAGAAAATTTGCCAAAATTGCTTAACATTGTGATATGGTAAACATTCCATAATGATGTTTGGTAAACATCAACATTATCATAACCTCACTATATGCCTGTCATTAGAGTTCAAACTTCAATATGTGCCAACTTAATTCACTGGGAAGGTATACACAAATGATGTGAGAGTGTTCCTTTGTGGATTGAATATCCAACAGAATTGAGAGTTAAGGCCATACAATACAAATCTTTGCTTCTCAATGATTACTCTCAGTTTGAATTAAATTAAAACAGCACAAGAGAAGCCACCATGGGGAGGTTGACGGAATAGGGGGTGAGGGGAAGGGATACTCTAAGTGTATGCAAAACATTGCAATTATTTGTATCAAAAACATTATTATAACCACAACCCTCTCATAAACAAAACATAATACATTTTGGATGGACATCTATACTTCATATCCACAATAACACACTCACAGCAAAACATGTGTACATGTCATTCAGTTTCTGGTTAATAGGAAAGATATTTTTGGTACTTTTAGCCTCAGCTGTACTTTGTATTTAGTGCTATTTAGCAAATGTTAGCTTGTTAATAAGCTAAACCAAGATGGGGAACATGGCAAATACTATCTGCTTTACATCAGCATGTTAGCATTTTTATTATGACCATGTTAGCATGTTGATGTTAACGTGTTAGCTCAGCACAGCCCCACAGAGCCCTGCTAGAGTGGCTGTAGACTCTCAGACTTATCAGTAGTATGCTCAATTACAAAATGGTCCCACATCCTCGCTAGCCATTCTAGCTTTTTCTTTGTCTCTGCCCCCTGTGTTCAAATTCATCTGGTGACATTTGTTTCCACATCAGTGTCTTCAAATCTGGACAGCTGGTGGTAAATAGAGCGGGTCAGTGTTTGCAGTCCAAACTGTTTATCAGCTACTGGATCATTCATAGCAAAATTTAGCTTCTACACTACAAATTCAGGCAGACGGAATGGCCCATCTTGTCACCTCTCATCTAGTTTTCAGTCACTTTCAGTTTTAGAGATCCTACTTGTGCCACCAGAGGACAATATAACATAAACACTGGTTATACTTTCACACTCCCACCTCTTTTCCTCAGTCAGCCTCATGGACACAGAGACAACTGATAAAACCCGAGAGAGGCAGGCAGCTCAGCACATTTCATTTCTGTAGTCCATTAACGCTCACCAGATATGACCTTCACCTTGTCTCCACATAACAGTGTCACAGAGCCTCTCTAAAACCGCAAACATCCTCTTCTTCTTTTTGGTAAGATCCCTGGAACAACTTGTCTCTAATTCCTTAGAGGGAATAAACAACTCAGGATCCTGGACCGTTTATTTATTAAAGTTGGATGAAAGGACGAAAGTGTTGGGATGCATTAACAAAAGCTTTTTAGTGGGAGAAGTGCATTAGTAGAATACCAGGTTTTTGGGTTGTAAAGTAATTTAAAGATGAATAATGGGTTGAACAGTATTACTATATTTTTTTGGTCAAACTATTGATACATATATCGATTTTTAATCTAATCACATGACATCCTATAAATGTTTCATTTTGAAGCCTATACTTTGAAAAAGTTAAAACCCTGGGAATAGCTCCAAACACTATGCAGAGCCTTGAGTCCCCACACGGTTATTTTTAAGTTAAGTTAATGATGAGGTTGATGGAGATAAGTTGTATTAGCATTGAGTTACATGTTCTAAGCACAACACGGCATGTGTGTGATCTGAAGTCTTTTGACAACTACAAAAAAGGAAGAATAGTGCTCCAAGATACAAAATGTCACAACTAAATAAGTCAGTTAGTGTCATGTTGCATCTATGTGTAACATGTACGGATCATGTTATGAGACCTTTCTAAAGAATAGGAATCAAAGGGTCACTGTCTGAAACCCACAACTGTGAGACACAACTTTAGAGCAGACTGGAGAAAGACGATGGGTTATACTGGCATTACTTTCATTTCACAGATTTAAATAGTTCATATCAGCGTTGAACATAACACATTCAAAACAAATAGAAAATAATAAACAACTAAACAAAAATACCAACAGCCTATCAAGAGTCCTCGAAGATCAGACTCCTCCCCTCTTCTTTCCCCACATAGCAATAAAGTCTTGTCATCTTTCCTCATAGTTGCCATTATCTTCTTCATTGTGATTTCATCCAGCTCATCATCAACTCTACCTAATCTTCATACTCAAATTCATCACGTTGCTGTCTTTAGTTCGGTTCATGTTCGCGGTCACTCTCGACCTTCCCTTTACCTTCCATTTACCTTCTTTCAGTCAGTATCTCCAAAAGAGATCAACTCCTTCAAGCAGTTGGATTAATCTCCAGCCCTCCTTTATACTACTGAGTGTTCGTTGTGGTGGTGGTGGTGGTGCATGCCGCCGCTCAACACCGTGTGGTTGATGGAGGACGCCGACCGGTCAGATCCCTCTGCCGCCGTCCCATTGACGTTCTCCTGCCGCTGACAGCACAGGATCTGCCTGAAGGTGGCGCTCATCTCCTTGTCACGGTAAGAGTAAATGATGGGGTTCATGGCTGAGTTGAATTCGGCGAGAAGTAGGAAGAACTTTTCATAGTCGAGGACGTTGCAGCTGGCACAGAATACGTCAAGAAGGAGGATGACCAAGCCGGGGGTCCAGCAGACAATAAACGCACCTGAGGAGAAAACAAAAGTTGAAAATGAAAGACAGCTCTATAGAATGCTTTTACATGTATCCAGCTCTTAACGGGAGAAGAGGCTTCAAAGAGTGCGCAAAATCGTTGCTTGTTTTATTTAATGGTAATGCTAATTGTTGATCCTTGACGTTTCACATCCATCTTTGAAGTTTTTTGTGCTTATATATGCCATTAATGCCGTACTCCATGGGCAAGTGTGCTTGCACACACACACATGCACACACTTCTACAACATCTAACTAGGACCACAATGCAAAGAAGTCCTGTGATGTTTTCTTTGTTATCCTTGATGCTTTAATTGTGGATGAACATGCTGAAACCATGTTTATGAAATGCATTTTGTTCTACTAATCAAGTGATCAAACTAATGCTACCTATACTAATTCCTGGTTTCCTCTAGCTTTCTTTCATGAGCCTGAATGTGAAGTTGGAACCACAAAAATGTGATGTGAGTCTGACTCTTGAATTTCACTTAGTTTACATACTGTATTTTACCAAATCAGTATATATGTTTCTTATTGATATTTTCAGGGTTTTGACATTGCAGCACTAAGGCACGTATCTCCTGGATTCATGAATGACATTGGAAAAATGATGACTTTTGGATTCACTCCCAGTTGAGGAAGAGTGATTTACTTAAATTTTTTAAATTTAAATTCACTGATGACTTGATCAAAATGGTTGTATGTGTTAAAAGTGTCACCTTAAAGTTGTTGCACATAAGAAGCATCCTGCCACCTATGCCTTCAATCTTAAGTGAATATCATGTAAATGTGACATCCTGGGTTTGAAAAAGGCCGACAGCTCCTTCCTTGTCTTCCATCTCTACTGAACCACAAAAAAACCATAAACAATTAAAAAAAATGTTGGCCTGAAAACATATCCTACAGCACAACCCATCAGGTGATGTACAGTGTCTTACAAAAGTGAGTACACCGTTACATTTTTGTAAATATTTGATTATATCTTTTCATGTGACAACACTGAAGAAATGACAGCCATTAACGTCTAAACTGCTGGCAACAAAAGTGAGTGCCCCACACTGTCTGGGAGCCAGACTTGTTGTTTCTCTTGAAACACACAAAACTCACTCTATAACCACGACAACAACACTTAACAACCATACTGTCTGAGACAGTCAATCAGTCTTCACAACAAAAATGCCAAAGTCACTATAACCACATCTAAAACGTTTTACAGTAATGACACATTTGAGTACAAAGTGCTTTTGTTATACAGTCTTAGCAATAGTTGAATGTCATTGTGGGTGCATTAGGTTAGCAATTACGGAGCCCCAAAAGCATAAAATACCACTAAAATCTGTCTTTTAAGTCATGATTAGACATAGTAATACAAATAATTCTATTTGATATTCAATAAATGACACAATTCCATTATCTTTAAATGAAAAATCAATTTATCTCCATTTACTTTCACCACACGGTATGATCTCAGTTACACCTTTTTTCCTTTGGTGATAGTGGGAATTATTTCATTTTTTATCATCTGATGTTAGGAAAACAAATATGTTTAATTTCTTTATATTTTTTTCACAATTGTACATGGCTTTCTCTGCTATTTAAACTTATTATTGCTCTTCTGACTAACAATATATTACAATACGGTACAGTATTACATCACACATGAGGTTTAATCACAGTTGAGAACACAATGACAATTTGTCACTTTTAGAGCTCCATAAACCGGGTTGACCAAGAGAAAGGTCAAGCTTTCAAAATAAATGCCCACTGTCATAGACATAAATCAGAAATGAGAAATTTAAAAAAGCTATTTCAAAAGTAAACGTTATACATAACATAAAATGCAATGGAAACTGACTTACTAGTCACATTATACTTTTCTAACAAAGACAATAAGTTTAAGTCAAAGCTAACTGAATTTCAAAACACACTATATGAGTGTTTTCCAAGCTGGTGCCTTAAACATCACTTTAGTCAGTGCTTTACAAAACTGTTACACATAGTCATTTCAACAAAAGATTAATATGATGGTTAAAGTTAGGGAAAGTTTAGGGAACTAAAACTTCAGGGTCAAAGTTAAAAGAGGCTGTAGGTGACGAGATGGGATTCCTGATATCTCCAAAAATCTGAACAGCTGGCCAGTCACTATCCCTCCCTAATGAGAAACATCTACAGAAACATAAATCACTGACCTTCATTCAGGTGAGTAAAATGCATCCTCATTGATCTGATTAGATGAAGTGTGTTAATAGAGGGGCGTCAGTGGCTCATTACTCATGGATTTCAATTCAGTCAACAGATGCAATTTCTCACAATTATAAGACAACTGTAGGACATTACACTCTTCAGACAGTAAACAAAAAAGTTTTGAATAGAAATTAGGCAAGCAGAGACAGAGAGAGAATGGTGACAGGCAGGACTGTTATCTGTTAGTGTTCTGCAGGCGGCAGCTGCAGCAAAGGCTTGACCTCACTTCCCAGCTATGCAGGCAGACTCTCCAGAGTTAGATAAATTTCTCAAACAGCTTTGCAGCCCAGCAAAGAAACTATCTCAACTATTCCACTCCAAGTGGAAACCTTACTCTGAACAGGACAAGACTCAGCACAAAAAACAGGACAGAAGCATTCAGAACTTCAGTCAAGAAAAACAAGAAAATACTTCAGGTCAACATTATGATTATATTCCATGATCATGTTTCCTGCCTTTGGCAACACTGTCACATTTTGCGTTGGTGCTGATGGAAACATAATAGTCATGAAATCAACCACAACTACAGCCTTTAATGTTGTTTAAATAAGGTAAAAACTATATACTACTGCTAAAAACTAAAGAAACAAATAGACAAATAGATTCTAAATTTCAGTATTTTCTTTTTTTCTTTCATATAATTTCATATAACCAGCTGCTTCTTTGAGATTGTAAAGTGTAAAATATGTATATTTGCAGGACGTTTGTCCGGATTTTCCCTCAAAATGAGGAAGAAAACAGCCTTTGTGTGAAGCTATGACCTGATAGGTTTGACCCTCAGATTCTTTCATTTCCTCTCTGAAGCCCGGGGTAAATGATTGCTTTTGAAACACCCTTCATCTCAAAATTGCCTCTTTACATTGCCCTCCCAAAAATTTGTTGGAAGAAACAAATGTGTTTTTTTTTTGACAAACCTTGTCACTACTTCAAAATGCCACATGCAGGGAAAAGAGACCGGAGAACTGGAAAGTCTTTAAAGGAAAATAAATAAATAAGCCTCTGACGGAGGCAGAGAAAAATCTGGATATGCCTGAAAAACTACTTTGACACTTTCCAGATCCAGGTTTAGGAATTACTCAGAAACAAGAGACATGTATGAGTGTCGTCATGTCCTACTTACAGCAACAGTTTCCTACTGTATGTGACATGTTGTGACATTTGAAGGATCACCTTTAGCAGTGACTTGTCCAGTATTCAGCAAATCAAAACACCCAGAATGCAGTGAAAAACAAATCTTTAAGGAGACATGGAATTGACCAACTAAACTCCAGGACATTTCTTGTAGGGTCAAAACATTGCCTGCTCTGTTCTATAAAGTTTGGATCTAATGTGCATGGAAGCTCACTTCTGCCTTAAATCAGTATTTTGATATAAAATTTTACATCATATTTTAGATATAAAAAGTAATAATTTTGGTATTGAATTTTTTAATTTTGACTTAGAAAGTCAAACATTTTTCATCCATTTTTTTTACTTTCAGTGGGTATTTTTTTATTATCTTTCCTAACTCCCCTTCTTTTCCTGGCGGAAATAGGCTTCCAGAAAAGAGAGAACAGAGGGCTATGGCAACAAAAGTAGGGAAATAATGGGGACCAGACAACGGCAATGAACTCCACACTACCACAAACAGACACACAGATGCAAAACTGAGGGTAGAAACGGATAAACACTCACATGTGCAGACACGAACACATGCAAACACTCACTTACATAATTATACACGACACAGACAGATGGATGAGCACTCAAACACAATGTGAAAACATTTGGACGGCGTTGAGAAAGCCCTTAGAAAAAACATCCTTTCCATCCTAACATCCTTAGACTTAAGAATCAGAATTATAATCATTTTAGAGCATTTAAGCTCTTTGGTTTGTACAAAATTTTAAGGGATTGTGAGCAATAATTTTGAGGTGTTCTTCTGTCGTTGCACACCACCTCTACTAACTCACCTAACATGGTGTTTGTTAGGAGAGGCTTAACTCTAATCACTTTTATGTCATGTTTCTTCCAAAGGAAATACACTTGTAATCATTAAGATGTTTATGATGTTGTTTTTCAGTGTTACTGACACATTGTCTGCAGCTGCTTGTTCAATTGCCCCCAGTCACATTTAGTGCGCTACAGAATTACATAAATATGAGGTTAAATGGCTTAAGTGATCATGCTGGTGGTTTTGCACGCTTAGTCCTTTAACTAGAAATGACATGTTTTTTTGATTGTCTGCATTTTATATGCCCATCAGTCATTTGGCTATGCTATGAAAAACAACTTAGAGATTTATAACATGCTCAAGAAAAGTAATGAAAATTTGTCATTCATCCAAGTAAAAGATATATTGCTGGTAATAATACAAATGATGTGCAGTACATTATCTTTCCAATATAATCAGGGGTTGCCCATGTCCTGTGAGGTTGGGGGATTGAGTATCGGTAGAGTGGCTTCCAAAGACCACGCTGTCGACAGTTTGAGAGTATTTCTTCAGTAGGATGTACTTCCAAGGACAACTGTTGACATTTTTCTCTGAGGATATGGATTGTCCAGAGTGACAATGGCAGTGTCTCTACAAAGAGATGTTTCTGTTATTTCCGTGAACCACAGTGCCAAAAGACAGTAAAACAACACCCTCAGAAAACCGTTGTAAGGGGCATGGATGAACAACATATTCCATCCATCCATCCATCCATCCATCCATCCATCCATCGTCAACGGCTTATCCTGTGTACAGGGTCGCGGGGGGGCTGGAGGCTATTTGTAGGACTTGTTGGGCAGACTACATGTTAGACCTCGACCAATCATAGCTTTCTGTCTTTAAAAATCTGGGTGACGTACATCATCAAGAGTGTGGTACAAGTCATACTATTCATTTTGTCAGGAGTTTGTTAGGCTTCCCAGATGCTGCATCAGTTGTCTTCCACCATGATGCACCACACAAGAAAAACAAGCAATTATTGCACCCAACGCTAATTTTCAGTCCCACCGCCCCATATACTGATACTGTGTAGTCTGAAGCAAGCGGGAAGCTTCCGGTCTGAGACGTGAATCCAACTCGGAAGTCCCTTAAACCTGCATTCTATTGAATGGCCAGCAAGGAGCGACAAAAAAAACGCGGCCATTTCCATTAGAAATAATGGTAAAATGACCCTATGATTGATCTATGATTGACAAGTCGTTACCATGGAGTGACTCGTACCTATGGCACTGTGTAAATTTATCCAGCGCTGTTAACTTATTAGGAGTTGGCGGTTCACTTTCTCTGTTGAGTACAAACCAACGGGTGACATCACGAAGACCACGTCCATTTCTTAAACAGTCTATGGGTCTGCCACACGAAAGTGTAGGTCAATTCCTTGTCAAGCACAACCATCCACCCCATCCTCATCCCTTTTAGGTTTTGCATGGCTATGATATATGATGTGATTTGATTTGGATAAAAATCTTAGACCACAAGAGGGCGCTTGCTAGGAAAATGTTTGCAGCTTGTCTTAAGTGTTTGAACAAACGACCAATGCATCATTTTTCCTAATAACTTTTAGAATTATATAGAAAAATTGTCAGCAGGTTAAGGCTAGGGGAAGGATTAGTCGGTAAGTTAATATTTTACTGTATCAAGTAAAACACATCATCACAAAAACTCCCGTAAGGCCCTTTAAGTCTCTAATCCTTGTTGTCAATGTGGTGTCTCATACTTCTGAGTTTCTCGACTTTTTGCTGATGTATTCCACATGTAGCAACATACTCAACTCATTATAGAGCTTCAAATTCTGGGTTTTTCATGCCTTACTATTATTTCTCACATGTCTTAATGCCGGCTTAAGTTTCCACTGATGTGCAATTCTCTCAGGCCCCTGAAAATGAATAAACACTCAATATTAAATTACTGCTCTCATTCTTCTGTATGCCTCACTCCCTTTCTTCCCATTAATCTCGCTATCTGTATACCTCTCTCTGTCTCTTTTTCTCTTGCTGGTTTCCTGCCCCAACCCCCACTCCCCCTTCCTTTCACTTTCCTCATCCTTCCATGAGCCCAGTGAAATAAGTCAGCGGACAGAAACCATTATATGCAATTCTGAAATGGCCCGGTGACTTCCCGTTTGTCCGCAAAGGGATTTCTTTTTCCTCTCCCATCTTTCCCACATTAGTACACGCACACAAAAACTCACAGTAACACACACAAACACGTTTACTTATGTCACTTTTGGGGACCTCACATAGACTTACATTCATTTCCTGGAGACATACCCTAACCCCTAACCCTAACCACTACTTGCCTAACTCTAACCCTAACCAGCCGTCCCGAGCCAACTAGTCTTCAGTCAGAAATGTGGCCATGAAAGTAGCATAAGTCCGACATGCACACACACACAAACACACACACAACACACACACACACACACACACTCAAGATTAGACAAAAGTTCACATTCAGTAGCTGAGTGTTTACAATTATTGATAAAGAGGCTTGCGGTGTACACACTGATGGAGTCTGGTGATGGTGTCACAGTGATCTAATGGTTAGAGAAACATGCTTTTGACTGGAAATACACTGAGGTCTTTGATATGGCAATAATGAATGTTTTCTGTTCTGCTAGCACAAACAGGCTGTCTATCTACAGTGACTCACTCGCTTTGAGTGCTAAGAGGTCTGTTTTTCAAACCTTACATTTCTCTTTTTTTTCTTAATGTTTGGTAATAAATATACAACAATCTTCAGTAAAAACAATGCACACTGGCTCTGTAAAATTCTATTATGGTTTAAATCCAATCCAGATTGTTTGCTTCAGCCATGCAACTCACCACCAAATTCTGAATCCCATTTTCTAAAATTGCATCTGAAATCAAAGCAGCACTTTGGTCCTGGGTGAACTTTTAAAATAATACCGATCGCGTCCTATCCTGCAACTGTGTTGTTGACAACATTGTATGTGTATGGTTACATTATTTTCTTCTGCCAGCTGTTTGGTGCCACCAGATTCTGTTCAGATTCTTGTAATTCCAGCTATGAACACAGATGTTTTCTAATTGGAATCATCTGTTACTCTATCCTAAAATTCACTGGAAACATTCATTGGTTTCATTTTGTATTGGCACCACACTGCAGGGCCATTACTTGCTTTGTCCTGACACTTTGTGTGAAGACAATAAACAGGGTTGGGGGGATTACTTACAAAAATTTAATCCAGTACAATTACAAATTACTTGTTAAAAAATGTAATCAGTAACGTAATCCAAGTACCACAAAATAAAAGTAATCTAATTTGATTACTTTTAGTTAATTTTGAATTACTTCAATGCCAAATAGACAAATGAAGACAAGATAATATCAATGATGTGTTTTTTTGCGAAACATGTACAAAATCTACAAAACCATTACCATGAAATCAAAATCCATACACGGCTAAGCTTTTTTGCAACTGGCACCACCAGGCCAGCAGGTCTGAAACTTACTGGCCAAAGACAATTTTTACTGTCCCTACCTTTCTGCAGTTATTTATCAGCTTTACAACAAAACTAAAGACTTATAAGCCCAAGTTATGTTACTTTGTTAACATGTTTAATTGTTTATTAAATACATAAATAAATAAATAAATAAATAAATAAATCCTGGATATAAAAAACATAATCACTTAAAATAAAAAAAAATAAAAAGGTTAACAAAACAATTTCCTTTTAAAACAAAACACACTAACAGACTCAAACATGACATGCTCTATCTCCTGCTTACAGCCATTCAATAAAAAAAAATTACACAGAGTAGCGGATACAAGTCACCTCTATCCTGATTGACAGGTCACCTTTGTAGCAACATGTCAATCATAAGGTAATCCTAGCCTAAAGCATACGCTGCTTTCTGGTTTATTTACCCCTAAATAGGACCAACATTTACTAAATGAACATCACGCTGTTGTATAGAATACTTGAAACTAGCGACTGAGACAATAAATGCATTATGAAAGTGTTTATTGAGGTAATAATTCAGCTGAGAAATAGCAAAATTTTAAGTTTAAGTTCCATCTGCATGGTTTCACTTTCGGACCCAGAGGTTGTCGCTTGATTGAGATTAGAGAAATAACATTTGACAACCACTCGTCACATCACTGCAACTCTGTATTGGATAACGGTGCGCACCATAAGTTGAAAAACAACTGCAGGATCTTGAGTTTGTGATGTAATTTTTTCGTTTTAATTTTTAAAATACTTTTTCTAGTTCAATAGTCCTGACATTATTTTTTTACTGGCCCTGGGCCACCAGGCCACCGTTATTGTCGAGCCTTGCCATGTTTAAATGTTTTTATGATGCTTTGCACTTTGTACCAGTATGGCATCAATGACAAAAAATGTGTTTCGTAGGTATTCTTGATGATATATAAGAGTTTGTCATTTGGAAAAGCATTTTATGTCCTTGATGACTCATTCTGCACTTGTACTCATTTAGCTTCCAATGAATAGATTTCTCAATGTGATGTAAAAAGAGTATGATTATCACATTATATGTCTGTGATTCACAGAGTTTCCTGATGGACAGATAGCTTTACTTGTTGCTGAAGTTAGTTAACAGCTAACTAGCTGCTGTTATTAGCTCAGTTAGCTGTGCAACCACTGGTCAAATGCCGACAAATGCAGACTGTAAATGCCAATCAATGTCTGTGACAAGTCCCTCCCTTGTTTTGTGTTTTTACAGAAACACATACAATAGACTGTATATAAACATATACCGGCAAATAGCACTGCATGTTCTGTTGCTTGGAAACTTTCTGCTTAAAGTAATCCCTATGAGTAATCTCCAATTTTACAAAATGTACCTATAATCTGATTACGTCTATTTTGTTCTGTACTGTAACGGAATACAGTTACTTTTTTTTTGGATCCTGATTACGTAATGCTGTTACTTGTAATCTGTTACTCCCCGAACCTGACAATAACTGTGCTGTATTAAGGCTTTAAGTCCAGTAACACGACTGTCGAGTGAAAGTTCGCCGTTGGTTCCTGTGTGATAAGTGGCAGTTATTGTGTTTTACTCCAGTAGTTTGGATTTGTGTACTTTTTGCCTATGCTTGCTCCTGCCACTGCGTACAGAATTAAAGAGGTCATGCAATGCTTTTTGGCCTTTTCCCTTTCCTTTATTGAGTTATATATCTTTTTTGTGCATGTAATAAGTTTGCAAAGTAAAAAAAAAACCCAAAAGGGAGATCCCATCTCCCATCGAGAACACTGTTCACTTCATGTAATCTTGTCAAGTCTTCTTGTCCCCTCTGAAACTCTTCCACCTGTCCATGTTGCTAAGCTGGTAAGGGAGCTGGAGCCCTCCTCTGCTTCTGACTGGCTAGAAGTCCTTATCAAGGAACTGCGCATATGCAACTCCTAACAAAGATCTTGTAGAGGCAAGCTGTATCACTCCATAGCTAAAACGAACCGTTCAACACACAGGGGGAAAAGAGGTAACGTTTTTATACCGCTTATCTGTCTTTACATTCTGAGTAATGTTCAGACGCTTTAACTTAAATAAACAGACAGCTGTAAAGCTGAACAAATAAGTAAAACGCATTGTAGGTGCACACACTGAAAGCATTTCATGATAGTGTAGATGTTTCAGAAGAGTAAAGAGTTTCCCAAAAATGAACAACTGACTCTGGTGAAACAGGATTCATAAGCACAGATGCTGCCGTTGTGAGTGATTAGAAAAGCTGCACTGTGTACAGTAATTTCTTGCATTAAGCACTTCACACACACTCAAACACACAAAACAGGTGACACTGCCGACTGGAAACCAGTCATGATTTGTCGCTGACATGGAATTGAAGGATTGTAGTTAGCTCTGATTGGTTCTGCTCTCAGTCAGCCAGGAGACACACTTGCATTGCAGTAGCAAAGAGAAAGAAATGTGTGAGAGTGTGTGTATTGGAGGGCCTTTTGTGCTCACTTTGAAAGCTAGACAGAAATCAGCTAGTTCCTGGGTTAAAAAGTGGTTGGTTATACATATACTTTTGATTCTGAAACAAGTGTAAGTCAGTGATACAGCATCTGTGTCCATGTGTTTAGTCGATGGTATGTCTTGGCGCTCCACACTGTCTGACGATGCAACTGCATACCAAAACCATGGGCTTTAAGATAATCAAATCATTCACAGAAGACCCCTACATGAGCCAACACCTGACACACAGACACACGCACACAGTGAACAAGGGTCATGGTTAATTTGACAGTGCTGGTGACTCACTGGAGAGTGATGAAGAAAATCTCTGTTTGTGTCATTCAAACACTTTTTTAGAGCAAAGAAGCACCAGTGGACTGCTATAAAAAAAGACTGTCACAGATTTTTGTAACAGATTTGTATCAGTTGACTAGATTTGGTTATTGTGTAAATTAAAGGTTTAGTCAGGTTTTTTTGATACTAGCTAGCAACAACAAATACATGCAGCAACACTAACTTGAAGTCAGGAACAGTTTTAATCAAAATTGGCATACATGCCAGTTGCACCAGTTATTCCTAAATTCTAACCTGGCCTAGTTTTAACACAAGTGCAGATTTTTTTTACCCATTGCTAAATTACAATGACTTGCACCACACAAAGTAGTTATAGTTTGGTTTTGAGGTATCTTAATCACTATATCTGCTGTAAGTTCTGGATGCTTCCAACACAAACAATCCTGATATTTTCAAAATGCATGCTAAGCAGGACATATTACATTTGACAAATCAACTTTTCAATGCTCTCTCGTAGACAAACTATGTCATGTGACACTATAACACCGACACTAAATTACATCAAACCTAGTTTGGTATTTCTCTACCAAGATGTCTTGTTACTCATCGACCAACATATACACAGATACAAAATATCTACAATAATTCGATATCGGCTGATATGTTGATATATTGTCTTGGCTTATTTATCGTTCTAACTCTAGCGGATACGGTTTCCAGATATTGGATTTTTGCCATACTTACAGTATGTTAGTCCTCATCCGAGAAGACTTTATGTGACTTTTGCAACTTTGCACAATATATGTTATGACAAAGACACTTTATCGGCAATGTGACTAATACAAGGATAAATAAATATTGGTCGCATTTACTTTTTTGTATAAAAAACTTGTGCTAGTAAAAGACTCTATGGAGTTTTCTTGTAAACAAACAGGTTTCTGTTTACATTCGGTGCTACTCACCAAATTGCATTGTGTGTGTCCACGTTGAATACATTTCCTTCCCCATTAAACATTTGCAAAGCCAAATGCTTTTCAATATTTTGGAACCTGCATTTCTTACATCCATGTCCACATTTGCTGGCATGGTATAGTGTGAAATCTTTTTATTTTTTTACCATTATTTATTCTGGGTAACTTCACTGAGAGGAAGCCTCTCTTTTGCAGGAATGCCCTGATCGCATTCACACTATTACACATTCACACCTGGAAGTTACCCAGTACAACCGCAGCTCTGTCTGCTAGCCATTAAGCAGCTCCACTGGAGCTGTTGGGGTCACGGGCCTTGCTCAAGGGCACGTCAGTGGTGGTGAATGAGGGAGGGCAAGCACTGCTTGGTTTACTTTCCACAGCCAGATTTTATCCTGCTGGTCTGGGGATTGAACCGGCGACCTCCCGGTCACAAGTTTGCTTCTCTTTCTTTGCCCGGTATGTGCATTGTGCCACCTGCATGCTCGTGTGTATGTGTGTCTTCATATGCGAGCACAAGAAAACACATCATTACTTTGCGCACTACCAGTGGTCAAAAACTCCCCACGGTACCTAAAAGGAACCAGCTTATTATATATTTTGGTTCATGTGTTTGTAAATGCTATTTCCATACTTGTGTGAGTTGCCATCTTATTATTTGAATAATGTTTCCTTTAAATGGCAGGAAAACACTGCACCATTGACCTTAGACCAGGTTTTTTGTTGCTCAATGGTTGATTAATAGCTTTCTGCTGCCTCAAGATGGCAATGAACCAACAATGCGTCTGACCACTCCTCATTGTAAGACCAACTCTCCCATAGGCGCACAGATGGTGGAAGTACATTTGCTACTTACAAAATGTTGGCGCTGGCAGTGAAAATGCCAACTGCATCAGTCAGAATCCAGGAATGACATTTGTGCTGTTCACTGATTTGCACTGTCTATAGGACTCTGTATATATATATACACACACACACACATATATATATATATATATATATATATATATATATATATATATATATATATATATATATATATATATATATATATATATATACACACACATGCTTGTGCATTTGTGCAAGTGTGTGTGACCAACTTTCTTCCCATCTCATCCTGTACTTCCTAGAAGAAATCATCCATGGCTTGTTTTACAGCATCCTGAGAAAGACAAGTGGAGAGGACAGCAGGCAGCAGGGGAGCAGTTAATATCATCTGGTCAGCAGATGGGGCAGCTGGATATTGAATTGCGTTGGGGTTTAATTTCTTCTCAGTTCATTGTAATCTTCCCTTAAGACGTCAAACGTAATCTAAACCCAGAACTTAATGGCAACTTTGACCCCGTTCGAGACTAAATGACTTGTGACCTTTTTCTATTTTGCTTTGGTCAGTGTAAAACGAAAACAGGCAAAGAAGGATTTTAAAAAAAAAGATGAAACAGGAGATAAGTGTTCAAGAGATGTGAAGAAATGATTGTACTGTATATCCAATTAAACAAGCAACTACTTATCTTCTGTCAATACAAGAAAAGGTATTATATGTCCTCCTCTGTGCTAAATAAATTACCTCACACAGAAACAACAGTGGATTCCAGACTGAACCAAAACACATCACACCCTTGCTCAAAAGATTTACTTTCCCAGTAAGGGTTTGGCATCAATTAACAGAAACAAATGTGTTTTGTTCAGTATTTGGAAACAATAATGATTCAAATTAATAATAGTAAGACTGTCTTGTATGAAAGTATTGTAAAACTGCTCTCACCCATAGCCAACAATCCCTTAAACTTGCCAATGTAGCCTAACACAATGATTTCACAGGTTTCTTGAATGCTATACATTCAATCAAAGCTGCTATATTGCAGCTAAAATACAAACCAGGAATCTCTCCCTCACTTCATTCTTTGATTTAAAAAAATGTTGAACTCTCCTTTAATCACAGTAGTCACCTAAACCCTTTTGGGAATGCAGCCAAAGTGCAGCGGTAGTTCAGCTGCTCAGTGAGGGTTTCCCTACTCTTTCAGTATGTTGCAGAGTTGTTAGCCTTCAATTTCTAGCTCCCTTTCTAGAGAAAGTAAAGCTTCTTTAAATTATAAGCTTGGACTGCTATTTTGTTGACTCCACGCCAGGCAGAACTTCTTGAGATAGGGCGTGACATATTTTGTTTAATTTGTAAGGAATCAATTTATCAAGGACGAAGATGGCAATGAAAAAAAAGAGGAATAATTATACATAGTGTAGGCTGCAGAGCACATACTGCTGTCCACTGCTCCGAATTAAGTTGGGAGTAAAGACAACAGAGGCAACAGGATGAGATAACACGGCACATAGGAGACAAATCACATGGAATCCTTTGGTATGTTTTGTCTAGGACCAACACATCCTGCTTCCAGTAGAAGTGCTTTTCCCACAATCCACACTGCAACTTACTTTACACACCACTGAAGAGGCCTGGAGAATGGGAAACATATCTACTGAATGTTTCGACTTTAAAATATTAGACTACACACACAGCTCAGCATGAAACTAAAACAGGCACTGTTGCAAACCCTGTCATTGCATTCAAGCCATACAATAGTAAAATACTGCATTGAAGGATAAATCTGGATTATTGCATATTGGTTCTTATTTTCAGAGGTTTGATCATTTTCTTACTCAGTGAGTTGTGCTGATGCATGGGGCACACTTTATGTGATGTGAGAAATAAAATCCATTTTATGATAAAAAATCATGGCCCTTATACTGTGCAACCAGTGTGGATTAGCTGTGGCTATTTCACAATTCTTTACATAGACTGGACCATTCTGAGGCTCATAAAAATCCTCACATAATAAGTGCAATTATTCGAGGCGCTAGGAGGTTAGTATGAATCACATTTCCCCGTTATGAGTTTGTGTTCACACAAACCTAATGTTAACATTAACTCAGCATAGGATCTGTTCTTTTGAGGAAAATTTCCATGTATCAAGCTGCTAATGAATGCAATCATGGTGAGAAGTCACATGAGTGAAGATGATAGTCTAACTGTTCATTATGCAGTAGACATTTTCAGCGTACTGTCATCTAGTTTAAAGCCAAGTGACTTTAAGGCTTGCACAGGGATGTCATGAAGATGATCTGCAGGCTCAGATTAGGTCTCTGTCAAAATGGAATATTTGCAGAAGTGGGCATCTGTTAAATCTCCACTTTCATTTTCTTCAGGAAATAAGTGGTTTTGCTTGAAAAATAGAGTAAACTATAAAAAGTCAACAAACCACATCTAATAAAGTGCTGTGGTAGCAGTCTTTCTATTTATTCCACCTCTACACCTCTTTACAACTGTATCTTATACACATTATAGCTACTCATATGCACCACTTTGGGAACAGCAAAATGAAATGTAAATGTAGTGCAATGGTGCCTTGATTCTTAAATTTAACAGAACATATTCACTTTGCACTGAACGGACCTTCTGTATTTAAACTGCTCGTGCAGAACCACAGCACATTACTGTAATGTGGGGACAGGGTTAGTTTACAGTCGTGCTAGGCAGACACAGTGCTGAATTATATAGCCTTCTGGATAGACCCATCAACAGATCCATTGTTCTGCTGCTGCTGATAAATTCAATCTCAGTCAGACTCACTGGTGAAGAGACAGAGTACATTACTAGCTATACATAGCTAGATAGATAGCTAGATAGCTAGATAGCTAGATAGCTAGATAGATAGATAGATAGATAGATAGATAGATAGATAGATGGTCATATCTCTTCCTTACCCAACACAATCACAACGGTTTTCAGCAGAGACATCATGGTATCTCGGTTGCGTCGTGGTCCAGAGCTGTGCCGTGACATCCTCATGGTCCTCTGGCGCACATAGACAAAGATGTGGGCATATAGTGTCACCATAACAACAAAAGTCACAAGGTTAAACACTGCCCAGAAGACCAGGTAGGAGTTGCTGTAAAGTGGTGCCATGTTGGAGCAAGACTTAATACTACAGATACAGTTCCAGCCCACGCTGGGGATGGCCCCCATGACTATAGACATGGTCCAGATTATGACAATCACCACCACCACACGGCGGTTACTCATACGCGTGTGTAGCTGCATGCGGAATACGGTGATGTGGCGTTCGATGGCGATGGCAAGCAGGTTGGCCACAGACGCTGTCAGGCTGGTATCAATCAAGCCCTGGCGCAGCAGCCACGTTGAAACAGTCAGGCGTCTCGTGTTTGGTCCTGTGTTGAACATCAAGTAGAAGTAGGCCAGTCCAGCGAAGAAGTCAGCAGCTGCCAGGTTGGCCATCAGGTAGTAGATGGGGAAGTGGAATCTCCTGTTGACGTAGATGGCGATCATCACCAGAAGGTTGGCGAGCATGATGAAGATGCACACAGTGATGCCCAGGCCCATCACCAGCCTGCTGACAGTGTTCCAGTCAGTAGCAAGGTACTTGCCACTGCGATTGTAGAAGAAGGCGATGGTCTCGTTGTAATAGCACTGTTCCTCATCCATGTTTGTAGTGGTGCTTTCTGAAAGGGGAAAATATATTAGATGTTTAAATCTGCAATTTAGCAATTTATACTTTTTTTTTTAATTTAAGGGTTGTTAACATTTTAGATTGACCAAGGTGCTCTCCAACAGTGTTCTCCCTGCAGTCTGTCGGTGCATGTAGAGCTGCTGGAGATTTTATTTCAAAAGCTAGGTTTACTTTTCACATGCCCTGATCTGCAGCATTGCTCATCATCTCAAAACAATTGTCAAAGCATGAAATACCATAGAGATGCTAGATTTCCTCAGTATTTATTTTGTGTTTATTTTCCTCGATTTGGCAGTCAAACCAAGCCACTTCCAATCTGATAGCATTACTCTGCGACTTAAACCTAAAACCCAATGGCTCAAAATGTACCCTAAAAGTACAGGCCTATGTTTGTTATTATCCCAAAATTACTATTAATTAAGCAACAACATTTGTGCATCTTTATTACAAGGCCCCTTTAAAGTTCAATAATTAGTATTATTAAACCGCAAAATGGCCATTATCTGGGGAAAAGTGCACTTTAACTACTATTTAAAAATAGGATTTGAAATATGTACTTACATGGATTTAGGACACCAAAACAAAATCTGTATATACTCAACAGAACAGCCTCTGCATCTTCCACAGCACATGACCTACTTTTACACTTAAGTTATGAAACAGTTAATCTATACGTTTTGGAACAAAAGCATATATTCCTCTTTCATAACATTCAACACAAAGCAGTGCTTTAGGAAACATGGGGACTTAAGCCGGTTCCTGAAACGTGGTATAACACAAATCCCCTTTGGATTTAGACTCAACATGATTAGTCATTTGTGTGCAACTATATGTGTATGTGTGTACGTATATCTGTGTGTGCTTTGTGAATTAACCCCAGTGTGATATGAAGCTGAAACATGTTTTTTCCATCTGGTGGAGTTTTACGAGTTTTCCTGCTTAAAAAAAACGCATCAGAGGAAACTGAAAAAAACTAAGCAGCAACAGCAGCAACATGATGCTAAGAGTTCACTCACACACACATAAACAATGCTCACAGGAACATTTGTGTGTGTGTGTGCATCTAATAAGCTCCAGTCCCACACAGATGCTGGCTAGTCTCTCTCATACACCCCAGACCGGAAACAGGACCTCAGGGCTAGAGTAGAGTGGATTGTGTGTGTGTGTGTGTGTGTGTGTGTGTGTGTGTGTGTGTGTGAAGTTATGTGTGTGTATGTAATACAGAGACAAAGAGAGAGAGGGGTTAGCAACGGTAGAAACAAGAAGGAACAAGAAGTTCTGCGTCAAAGGCCAGTGTTTTTGTGGAAATCTTTCTGTCTTGATTTACCTTCTAATAAGGCAGTTCATATCCTCTAAGCCCCCTCTTCTCCCTGCAGTGACACAGTAAACATCTCCACTCTGTCAAACATGAACTACAAAAGGACCCCCCACCACACACACACACACACACACTAATTTGCAATGTTGTAAAAACTATCAAAAAACTATCACAACCTTCAGGGAGACTCCTGGGGAATGAGGCAGTGTTGAAAGCTATGAAAGCTAAGTTTTGCCAAAAATATTTTCCCTGCACCTCAGCTGCTGAGGAGCACTAAATCTCATTGGTAACACACTGATTTCATGGCCATGATATACAAGCATGTCACATAATGTAGAGCATTAGTTTTGCTGGTAGCAATATCCCATAATTTAGTTCCCGACTGTTCTTTTGTTCCATAGAACCGCATGCTTTAAATTCTAAAGATAGCCCATTATTAATCCTAAATCAAGCCAAAAGCAATACTGCCCATGAAATATACAGCAGGCAGGTTGGCAGTGTACAACATCTTTATATTCCTTAGCCAAAATGGTTGTCTATTAGGCATGGCAGTGCACCAACCACAGTATGAAGCCCTAATTAATTAAATAAATGGTTTCCTGGACTCAGTTTATATCTCCAATTTCCTGAGGCAGGCCGATAGGGGACTCCATTTGCAGTCCTGTTTGCTTGGAGTGGTGTAAAATGTGATGTCATTCACTGCATCGCAATGGTACATTCTATTAGCTGTTTTGAATTATTGCTAATACTGTCCTGCTCCAGACAAACCGGATGTATGTGCTCAATTTCTTCACATTGATTTCTGAGGAGACGTGTCAAAAAATACATGCTGGCTTGTAATCTTCACAATAGGGCCACATTTGCCTGCTTTGTCCTTGATATGGAAAAAATTATGCTAATGTTTCAGAATTCATAATACCATAAATAAACTGCATTACCCAGGGGGCCGCTCACCTGTTCCTATTGTTGCCATCCTGCTAATCTCTGTTGGTCCTTTGTGGTTTTTAATCATTGCTTGAATCCAGAGAAAGAAGTAACTCAGCCATTAAGAAGCAATGAAAGGAGCAGCTGAGTGACAGCAGGCAACACTAATGCAGGATCCACAGTGAGGGAGTGCTCTACAACCACCGCCGCAGATGAAAGCCCATCTATTCTGTTTGTCATCTGCGGCTTATAGCCATTAAACGTCTGGAGAGAGCAGTCACCGGGGCATTAGATGCCTGAGGCGAGTCGTCAGTACTAGAAAGTGGAGGAAGTGTCAGTGGCCTCTCACTACACATTTCCAACACTTTCATCAGACGTCATTGTGTATGTGTGTGTGTGTGTGTGTGTGTGTGTGTGTTTATTTGCAACAGCCAGTGGGTGGGTCTTTTAAAAGGGAAAGGTTGAGCAAGAAAGACAACCCAGAAAGAGGGGATTTCAGATTTCTGTGTTCCTGCACCTGGGCGTGTACAAATATGTGCACTATATAAGAGCAGCTAGTTGAAGCATTGTAGTGTGTCTGAGCAAGAGAGAAAAGTTTGGGACTATGTGTGTACAATGTGTTGAACCCTAGGTGTTAAAGACGGAGAACAAAATGCTTGCTGTGCTTGAATGTGTGTCGACACACTCTCTTCATGCTTGTTAGTAATGTGTAATAAAGTCTGGCTGTGTGGCGAGAGAGAAAATAAAGTGCGTTTTGTGTGTGTGCGTGTGTGTGTGTGTGTGTGTCTGTGTGTCAGGCTGTGAAAGGACCACCCTGGAATCCATTTAAGTGAGGTCATAACTCAAGTTCAGTACCAGGGCCACATCAGTGTATTCATAACATAAGTTTAATTAACACACACACAGAATTATCGTCCACTCTGTTTTACTGTAACAATCATTAACGATATGTTGTTTTGAAGTGAGCAAACACAAACCTACTTCTATAGACCACTAAATAACATTTCGTGTTTTAACTTCAGGGGGATGACACACTTCCTCACAGAGCTGGTGAAAGCCAAGACCAAAAGTCCACTTGCAGCTGCTAGTGACTGCAAAGTGTCCATTCAACCCCACAATGCACACTAAAAGAGTAAATATCATTGATGGGGTGAAGAGAATCAAAAGCTTAACTTGAGATGTTTGACTTTAGGAGAGCTGGAGAGTACATAATGAAATTGCATCATGTCATGACAATCCATATTTAAGCTTAACAGAGGTGTTAAAGGGGTGACTTTAACATAGAAGACCACTGTTCAACATGGATGTCTTAATGATGACCGCAGTCGTCCTGAAGTTTTTCTTTGAAAACTTCACAAAGTACTTATTTTAACGCAAACTATGATTTTTCTCTAACCTTACTCTAACTAAGTCATTTTTGTGCCTAAACCTAACCAAACCTTAACTACAGTGTTTTTACATCATAAAACTGGTTTGTAATGGTTTTGGAAGACATCAACTAAACCAAAGACTGCCCCCAGTTTCTCAAGAATCCATCACCAACCCTGAGAGGAATAAAGCTACAGTCCTGAGAGGAATAAAGCTATAACCGGGACACCGCTGAATTTCATGTTTGACATGTTATTCCTATGCAGAGAGAAAGTTTAGTCTGTATGAGAGAACATTTATTAGGGTGTCAGACAGATGCCTGGCCGATCTCTGATCTGGGAGTCTACACTCAGCCCCACAGGGAACTGATGAAAGACATGGATAAGACTGATAACATAATTTTCCAGGGAAAGTGCTTTTTGATCTGATAGGACACCAATCTACCTCTCACCTGTGTATAAAGGTCTGAAAATGAATTATTTTAATTTATATTTAAGGTATAACAGTATGTTCGGGCCAGTGTAGTGGTGTTAAAAAAACATTTACAGAACGGGGGGGGTTAAAGTTGTACATTGTGTTGAAAAAGGTTTTTAGTCATTAAAATACAAGACAAGAGTCAGTGCAGTCATTAGAGAAGAAGTGGGGATTTCAGACAGTTTGGCAGATATGAGGGACCGCAACAAAGCCACTTGAAAGGATGTGTCACATCTAAGTCATTTATAAATGTCTGCAGTTCTTCCACAATTTTTTACGCTTTTCTTTGAACAAAAGGAAATATCTTTTACTTTTGGTTAGTGAAAGTAGCTTATATGCACTGGCATACCCTGCTTTTAATATAGTACAGAGTCTTTAATAGCAAAAGCACATCTGAAAAATAGTAATCAGTGTTGTCTTCCTGTAAAATTTGTGACTTTAATCTCAGTGAATTCAAGTTTCTTTTCTCTCGAATTGATAATCTAAGATAAGTTTTCTTCTCATAAATTGTTTTATTTCGTATTGTTCCCCTTCCTCTGGAAAACCCTCCTTGTTGACATTAGACAGCCTGACTCTGTTGCGGCACCTGAGGTTTCTCAACATCCTCCTGGATCTTCATATACCGTATGTAACAATCTAAAATATAATATCATATCTAGATTTTATCCCGATTGTCCATACTGTGTGATGCTGGTCTGTATGCACACATCTATTTCCTGGCTGTCTAGTTGAAGGATCCCAGCATCCTGGAGCTTCCAACAGTCACTTCGGCCCAACCAAAGAACTTAAAAGCTGTGAGCCTCCCGAACCAAGGGTCTCAAAATACAGCACCCACATCCCACTGGGCTGACTGTGCCAAGACTGACTTTTAGAATGATCTTGCCTCCTCCATCGCTGAAACTTCAAGCTCGCGGCAGGCTCTGCCCTGTCTGATGATTCGGGATTTTGACTCCAGTGACTACAAAAAGTACAGGCCCATCTCCAAGTTACCATTTATTTGTCTTTTTCCAGGTCTCCTGCTACTAAAACTTTTAAAATAAAATTCCAGTCTGGTTTTAGAGCAATTGATAGTACTGAATCTGCCCTTTTGAAGGTATGAATGAATGACATCCTTCTCTCTGTCAACTTCGGCTATCGTGCCATTTTAGTCCTGCTTGATCATAGCGCAGCCTTCGACACAATCGACTGTGGAATTTCAAAAATTCATGGAGAAAGAAGTTGGTCTACAGGGCACAATGTTAAAATGTTTTACTACCTACCTAGGAGAAACAATTTTTACAGTAAGAATAGGAAATTGTAAGTCTTCTCTTGCTGCTATTGAGTGAGGAATCCCTCAAAGCTCAATTTTAGGCCCTCTCTTATTTTCACTATACATGCTTCCCCTTGGTACTGTCTTTTAGAAGTACAATATTTTGTATCACTGTTATGCAGATGGTACACATATGTTTTACATAGCAGATACACCTGACAACACCTACTTTCTGAAGAACCTCTTAACAATATTAAAGGGTGAATTGCGAGGAACTTCCTTCAACTTAATGAAAACAAAACTGAGGTAATTCTATTTGGCCCTCTGTGCTCTGTAACCAGTTTAATTAATCAATTTGTTTGGTCAAATCTAATTTTTAGACCTACCTTTTTTGTCTGGCTTTTAACTGATTCTGACCCTTATTTTTAATCAATCTCTCAATTTGATGCTGTTCTTAATTATTTCCTTTTAGTTTCTTAGAATCTGATTTTATTCAAGTACTCCATATTCCAGTTGTTGATGTGTATTGGTGCACTATTGTTGTATTGTGTATTTGGATACACAATGGTATATATTCTTTGTTCTTTTGTTCATGTATACTTGTTATTGTGTATGTTTTGTACTTTGGGTCAACTCCTGTTGTTTTTAAATGCTATACAAATAAAGTTGACGACTCTTCTGTTGTTTCTCTTGAGGTGTCTTACATTTTTTCTTATCCAAATATGGGGGAGTCTAAGGATAGAGGGTGAAATTTGCCTTTGAAATGAAACAGCTCAAGACTCATACTGACGTACAGTTTTACAGGGAATTATAATGCTTTTCTCTTTTATGGAGAAAGGTATACACACCTTCTGGCTTTGGAACCCAGGAAAACATGATTCATATGAAGCACACTTGGATGTTCAGACAAATATGCTAATGTTTTATTGTCCAAGAAATGGCCCCTGCAGTTCATCAGCATGGAATCCCACAGTAGATTGTTGGCTCTGTAGTTTCTAGCCTTTTAAGAATGATTCATTTTCATAAAAAGTCACGAAACCTCGAAGAGTGATTACAGTTATGCATAAATTACCATGCCGAATAATGATACCATTGTACACATTTGGGGCATAATGATGATTTTTAAGCTGTAAAACTATTTTTAGAACATAAAATAAATCACCCAAATTTGCAGTGTTCAGCTGCGCAGCATTTCTCAAACTAGACTTTGATGTGGATGAGTTATGACTGATAGTGGTAACATCTGAAAGTGATAGAAAGTTTCTTCACTGAATGCCTGCAAAGTGTCTAAGGACTCCACTTTAGAGTCAGACGTCCTCATTTTAGTCACTTAACAATAAGCGTATAAGTTTAACAACATCTGGTATCCAATTCTGACGATACTGTACATCTATGTGTTTGTATTGATTCAGCCAAAGAAATTGTGTTTTTTGTTACTTTATACCCACCTGACGTCATTTTCCCCACCTGCAAAGCTGCAAAGAAACTGGCTACAATCCAGACCGTTTGTATCTTTTTCTTTACATTATTTATATAACAATCTACACTGAATGACTAAAATGTCCAGGATGTGATACAGTATGCCTGCTCTGGATCAGGTCTGGCCACTTGTTTGGAGGTGTTAGGGCTGTTATTACATATTGGTTTAAAAAGGCTGAATTACTTTGCATCTCAGGGCAGGCTGAGAAGATTTATGAGCTACGTCCTATTGCAGCCAGAGTATTAAGATTTTGCTTTTGAATGTAAGCCTGATTCCTACTTGGCACTGTTGTGGCAACATGGATATTTCACATATGTAAGTGAATCTGAGAAGGCTTAGAACTTTCCATACTTTCTCTCCTCCTTTATCATATAATCTGCCTTCACTTGTCCTCCTATCCAATTATGTTTCACGTATCATTGTATTCCTTTTGCCCCTGTTTCTCCTGCTTTCTTCTGTCCACCCTGTTCCCTTGCCTCCTCCTTCAACCTCTTCACTCAGGTGATTTGTTCCTTTTTTCTCCCTTCTCTCCATTTTCTCTTTTTATCTGATATCCGCTTTCTTACCCTACCCTCTCTCAACTCTTTCCCACTCTTTTTCTTTCTCCTCCCCCTTCTCTTTCCCTTTCCGTAGTTGCCCCTCTCTTCCTAACCACTGCCCCTTTTCCCTCTCCTCTCCATCTCCTTCTTTCTTTCCTCTCCTCTAAACTCTTCTCCACTGTTTTTTCACATGGTCCCCATATCTCAGCTTCTCACCTGTCCTCTTCACTCTGTTCACTCCTCTCTTCTTCTCCCCTCTCCTCTCCCTTTCCCTTTAAAGCATAATTTATACTTCTGCGATGAAGTATTGGCTACTGGGCTACGCAGAGGCTAAGCCGTCGTCTGACGCGCACCTCCTCAAAAATGTAACTACACTTTGCGTCGACGCGGACCGTAAGCACTGTGATTGTTCAGCTGGGTAGCTTTGCAACACCTCAGAGCTGACCGGAAGTACCCAGCGCTTTGAAGTAACTTTTACTAGCGGCACAAAACGGCATCTGTAACACAGTGAATCAGTATATTTGACTGTCGCAACCTGAGCGAAATGACTCTTTTCGCTATCAGAATGTGATCTATTCGCTCGGTAACATTTGAAAAGGCTACACCAGCCGCACATATACGATTTTACCCCCATTTACGTTAGTGGAGGGCTAAACTGGAATTTCGCCTGCTCGGTCGGCAAAAGTCAACAGGGTGGACGCTGCAGCGCTACTGCCGACTAGCGTTTGGGGGTGTGATCGCAGAATGACGGACACACCTACGCACAAGTATAAATGCATGGCTACGTGCATAGCCTACGGCGTAGGTATGCACGTAGACCCTACGCAGGAATTTAAATGGGCCTTAACCCCCCTCTTCTCTTCTCTCCCTTCAAGTCATCTTCTGGCATCTATCTTTGCCTCAGATTTACTCTCCTGTCTCCTCCTCTCCTTGCCCCAACTCACTCCTCCTCCTCCTCAACCCCCCCACCCCCTTCCTCTTTGCCAACTCTCCGCACAATGTGCCCATTGTTTCCATACTCCCACCCCAGAAAGCAGAGAAACTGGACTCACACACACATAGGCTTTCATTCTCTAACTTCTCTTTAATATTATGGGCGAGTGCACACACACCAACATATACACACACACGCCACACTTGCACATACTCTCAAACAGTTGCTGCAGAGTGGCTGATCTCAGTACAAGGGTTGGATTGAGAGTTGGTGTTGAGTCATGTGTGACTGCAGCCGTGACGGGCTGATTCATGGCTGGTCAGTGGATAATACCCCTCCAACCACTTCAGCACTTCCATCTCAGCACACCAAGCCCCAAACTGACACATGTTCAGTCATTACATGATATGGCTAAGAACAGAATACAATCAAATAAAATAGAATTGTGACTGGCCTTATAAACTAGACCATATTTGACTAGCATACAACAGAATGTGGTAAGTCTAAAAAACTAGACCATATCTGGAAAGAATTGAACTGAATTGTATAGAACGTGATTTGTTTTCGTCAAACAGAAGATGTCTTACCAGTCTCTTATCTGGAGTTTTATACTGAGAAATATTCCACAGGGAACTGAAAATTAAATTAGACTACGTCTGACTTGACACCACACGAAAAATAGAACTGAATGTGATCCAAAGAAGGGTAAATTGAAGGGTAAATGGACTTAGTTAAAGATACTTTATACTCTCTCATCCAAGAGACTTCTTATTCTATCTTTCACCAAGTCTAGTTGCCCTTGATTTTAACCTTCCTTGCATAACTATGACCTGGATGACTAAAGACCTTCACAGACAGAACAGAATGTGTATTGTCTTATATGGTAGATCGTATTTGACTTAATTTCACTTGCCTGGATTAAACTTGAATAGGAATAGAACAGAATTAAGGGAATCCAGAATATTATTGAAGAAAGCCAATTAAAACTTAACAAGACTAGACTCAACTCAACTCAATTCAAATCAAATTGAAGAATCCTCATAAACTAGACCATATTTGACTTAGAGAACAGAACATATTACGATATAATTACAACAGATTTAGGGGAATCTGTAAAAGTAGCAAAAATTAACTTGACTAGACTCAACTCCACTAAACTTGACTGAACTTGACTCAAATAGATCAGAATAGAATGTGTTCTGTCTTACACAGTAGACTAGACTTGAATTGACTATAGTAGAACATATTTAGGAGAATTATTATCATTATTGTTGTTATAGAAAAGCCCCAAAACAACATATTCAAAATTGACAGGAGATTCAAGAAGCAGCATTTTATCACATTGTCAACAGACGCACTTGTGGAGCATTTAGTCTTGGACATACACTGGCAAAATAATGTTTAATTCCTCAGGGAGAAGGAGTTAACTTGCTAAATCACACACAGCTCTGTAGAGACAGGCTGAGCAGTGGCTTCTGTTTTGTCCAAAGCCACTCAGAGCAATGTTTTATTTCTAAATAACAGCCAGAACCATAAATAACATATAAAAGCCATTTTAATTTGGCTATAAATTCTTCCAGGGATCATAGCTTAGGAAAGCCTAGTGACAACCGAAATCCAACTCATGGGTTATTATCTGCAGAGCGGCATATAACACACCCTTTAATTTTGTAAATGTCCATCTAATAAGCTTCTTTGCTTTAAGGTCTTTTAGCAATGATCTGTTCCACATGTTTGGGTAAAGCAGGTTTTCAGGCTAAATGGCAGGAACAAGTAAATTATATATGCATGAAATTAATCCTTGAAAACCCTCAGAAAGCGCAGCATAAGCATATGCTGTATGCAGAGGCGGACTTACCATTAGGCAAAGGTCGGCAATTGCCTTAGGCCCCAAGCTACCAAGGGCCCCGTAAAACGCTTCATAAACTTATGGTTACGATTTGTTGTCTTACTTTTCACCAAGTAATTATATCTCTAAACATCCATGCGCTACAGTGCTATCCGATTGTTTAATTCATGATGAGAAACTCCCCCCTAGGCCCCACTACATTGGACTATTCCATTATCCAACTGTGCATCTGCGTGTGTGTTTGTAAACAAACAGCTCAGCATGCTGTAAGCTGTAGGCTACAGACGGTTGAAAAATGAAGCGAAGCTACCGAAGTGGTTCTGAAAAAAGGAAGAAGCGGGAAGAAAGCAGACAGTTTTTAACAAAACTTCCAAAGGTAACAACCTTTTTCACGACAGCTACTGACAACACTAACATTAACGTTACTAAAGAGCAGCAAGAAGCCGGTGCATATACTGTTTATAAAAAGGTTAGAAATCGTGTCCGATTTTAGCCGGCGCTGCAAAACGTCACCAGGACACATGACATTAAAAACTCGCGGGAGCAGTTGCTCTTTTCAGGCTGCACAAAGTTGGAACCACACTTTTACCTGGTCTCGCGGCATTTTTCTTTGCAATGGCAGCGAGATCAGTCATTGATCTCAGCTCACAGTGAGCTCACGCAGGTAGAATGTGTCCAACTTTACGGCGCCGTTTTTATACCCCGGCCCTGCAGTCACCTGCAGCTCACTTTGACTATCAAGTCGGCTAAAGTCAGCCGCCGTCATCTCGAACACACCTATACCCAGTCTGAGCTCTGTCACTAGCCTCGCAATAACTGCCACCTGCAGGTAGACGTTGGACAACAGAACTGTTTGCGCTCTACTCTCATGTAAAATTAACCACTCTGGCCCAGCCCACAAATACGCTCCTTCCAAAACAGTCTTAAAGAAGCAAAGTCTGCAACAAATTTACAATAAAGAACAGTACAATAGTAAAAAAGTACAATAACTCACTAAAAGAGTAAAGAAAAATTTGTGCAGTTTTTGACAGCTGGTGGTGGACGTGTGTGTGTTTACAATGTTAAATGAAAAGACTTTCTGGAAACTTTTGTACATGAACATACACGCATACACACACACACACACAAACACACATACCTGAAAAGTGCACAAGAAAGATAAGGGAGAAACCTGAAATCCAGGAACTGAAAAACATATCACGTAAAGTACCTGATTTAAATGTGGATGTTGATGGTTTAGTTTTTTAAAGAAACCACAGCGTGACGCAAAACAAACGGAATTGGGGAAACTTACAGACTTTAATGCATTTACAGTTGTGCATTGATTGTTTTTATTTCATTTCATTATGAACTTCTCCAAATATTTATGACTGGGTCCAGAGAAACAGCCTCTACCATATGTGTCAGGTTTCTCTGCAGTTTATTGTTGGGTGTGTTCAGTCATCCTCTAATGAAATCACACTATTGGAGACAGATTCCACAGATTACATCACCGTAGCGCAGATGCAATGTGGGATTGCGTCAGTGTGGTCTGCGGAGATTTCGGGGTTTGATTCAAAAGCGTTCTTCGAATTCATCACTGAATGTTCTGGACTATCGCTTGTCTAAATCACTAATACTTTACACTGAATGGAAACAAATGTTTAGCCACCATCTGCTGTGAAAATAAATTTGCACGGTTTGTGTATAATATGCATTAGACTTTTAAATCATCCATGCAAAGAAATAATACAGCAGTGACACTGCAGGAAAATTGTGAAATGCAGTGCAGACAGTAAATATGTGAAAAGTGACATTTTGCTATTGCTTTGGCTCTATTTCAGCACATTACATTTAAAACAAACCAATGATTACTAGGTTAAAGTGCTGACTTTAAGCTTTATGGTTGAGGAACTTCATTTCCATATTGCGTGACTTGTGGCCTTTTTATATAGTCCACAAATTCCCAATTTTAGAACAATGCAGGAGGACAATATTTTTAAACACACACACAAGATAACCAAGACTTTTTCATGGCCAAGCAGCGGAATGTTCTTGACTGGCCAAACCAGTCACCTGACCTCAGTCCAACTGTTTGTGTTTCACTTGCTGAAGACCAAACTGAAAGCCAAAAGCAAGGAAAACTTATTTCCTTTGCACTTTTAAAAACAGTAGTAGTGCTTCACAAAAGGAAGAGAAGAAAAAGAGGGAATGAAATAGATATACGACAGCTCAGGTAAGGGAATATCTGCAAGGTTTGTGCATTTGGACATTTTCTCCCATGTTTCCTGGTAAATCCTTTCAAGCTCAGTCATATTGGATGGGAAGTGTCTGAGACGTGCCAGGTTTCTCCACAAATGTACAGTGGTGTCCAAGTCCAGGCATTCAGTGACATTCAGAGACTTGTACTGAAGCCATTTCAACGTTGTGTTAGCCATCTGCTTCAGGTTGTCGTGCTGGAAGGTGATTATGTTGCCTAATTTGACGTATTTGGCTGAATTCTGTCTCACCAGAGGGGAAAATCTAATCGAATACTGACTGAATTCTACTTTTGTTTATTTCTCCTTATCACAAAGTGATTGCCAAAAAGTAATCTATACTACACAATTAAAAAGGTAATATTTTACAAAGCCACTATACTGTATTAAAACATGGACACCTAGTAAGATATTTACTAAGGATTTACAACCTAGAAATGTATCTACTGCATCTGATTTAAAGTTGCTGACTGACTGCTGCACCAGAGGACTGGAAGGTGCAGATGTCTTCATTAACAGTCTCCAGTAATAGCGCTAATGCATAACATTTGTATATAAAGTGACTTTAAAGTAGCTTCCCATTCAGCACCACAGCAACACAAGAACAAAGACCAGCAATGCAACAGGCCGTTACTTTTGACGATTTTTTTTTTTTAGATACAGCTGTGTTGCATAATAATTTCTCTTTTGGTTTTGGTTCCTCTTTCTGTACTTTCCCATGTCTATGTTGGGACAATTGTACATAATTTTAACTCACACGCCATCTCACACAGACACAAAAATAATTGATTTAAAAGACATGAGGAATGAGGAGTGGCAAAGAGGGAAAGTAATCGGTGGGCTGCTCTGAAGAGTTGGTCACTCTGACCAACATCCTTTTGTTTAACTTTCATGGGGAATACAATCTTGATATGTCTTTATCTCCATCTCAGTACATAAAAATTTGGAGGTCCACTACAGGACATATTTGGTAACAGAGTCTCATTGTTCCATCTCTGGGAATGCTGATTCATGTTGTCAAGTTACTGTATGTGTCGCATTTCTCAGTGAAGACACTGTAGTAAACTATGGTTTGTTCATTTAACTGAACAAAGCAATAAGTGATTTGACCTCATTTATGTCTCCTATTTGGGAGGATATTTGGCAGGCTTTCTGTAGATTTGTCTGCAGTGCTAACTACAGTGCTGCTGTAATGGCAACTCCAACACAGATGACAGTTCTGCAGTATGCACACATTAATAGTTACAGTCAGTGAGCAGGATTCTGCGGAGTAAATGGTACACAACAGGTATGCTGAGACCTTAAAAACAGACTAGTGTATGGCTCCAACCTGCGGACAAGCAGGTATGTGCCTGCCTCTTTTTCTGTCTCTGATTTATGTCTTTCTCATCATCTTTTTATTTTCTCAATGTCAGTCTCCATTTCCAGGGAGTTGTCGAAATATGTTAAACACATGGCAGGGGTGTGAGATGTGGCTCCTGTAGGGTGTTCAAAGACAACTTTTCGCTCATTTTTCAGCGCTCACCCCTACTAGCTAGCTTGCTAGTTGGCTACTAGCTGTTCTTTTAGTTTATAAAACAGCACTTCTGTACATTTTCCAAAGATTATTAAAATAAAGATACCCGAGATGGTACATTATTTTTGATGGAAATATTCAGCACGGAGTGTAGCCTGTGTTGTGCCGGTGTTGTGAGGCAAAACATATGAGAGCCACTGGAACGCATGATAAACAGTTGACTCAATGATGGCCCCCAACATGTTCCTCAAACTGAATTTCTCTTCCAACACAAAGGAACCACATTATAAGATAATGTTGTCAAAATGTCTACTACCCTAAACCGCGTTCTTCGTGTGTCACACACACACACACACACACACACACACACAACACACACACACACACACACACACACACACACACACAATGGCAGTTCAGTCCTCAAACTGACAGGGACAGCTTCCTGTCAAAACCACTGTTTATTTTTACATTAGATGAGTTAAAAATGAAAAACAAAAACCCTTTACATCTCCTTGTGAATTACCAGAACATTCAGCTAATGTATGTAAATGGAAAACATTTGTGGCTGTTTGCCAAGACCATCACTTAAAAACTGAAAAACAAGTGTCTGACAGAACAGTCTACAATATGTTATCCATAATTATAACATGGTCAGCAAGAAAATAATACAAAGTAAGAATTCCCTACATTTAATTTTTGTTAATCAATCTAAGTCTGTATCACAACCAGGTAACATATTGTAAAACAAAATCTCATTCCTCCAACAAATTCCCTACTATTCCCACCCAAAGAGCCATGATTTAAAAGTTCATAGTCTGAGGCCCCATCCACACTACAGTGTTTTTGTTTTAAAACGGAGACCTTTTGCTAAGTCTGCACCTCCAAACTAAAAGGGTGAAAACGAAGACCTAAAACGGATAAGTTTGTAAGCGCTGCCGACCCCATATTTTATTTTGAAGCTCCAGCTAGCGTTTTAGTGCGGACTGGCAAAAACATGGGACTTTAGAAACAATGACGCAGGCGCTCACATTTTTGCTCTGATTGACTCTCAAAACTCTGTTTTCAAAATAAAATGAAGTAGTGTAGATGGGGCCTGAATGTCCAAGCACTATACACAAAAACTCTTGATAAGTTTTTAATCTCCAGTTACACTGTTCTCCTTAAACTGCAGTCACATTAAATGACATTTAAGCAGTGGAGGTCACTACTTTTCAATTGGCTTGTTGTTTAAAGATGTATTTTCCTTGCCTTACCTTTTAGTTGATTCCAATGAGTTAAAAGCAGTGGAGGACTGCTTATGCATTTTTTATGTGCCTGTTTTTTGTTGAGAGTTCCCGGCACCTTGAAAGAGGTGCAGTTGTAAGCGGACTGATTCTTCTACATCGCCTCATCTTTTCCTCTTCTTTCCAATCTTAAGAGTACAAGTGTGGATCTTCTGAACATAAATATAACAATATTATAGATAACAAAAATGACGACAGGTATGCAGTAGTTGCAGCTGACCACCTAGGCACGTACTTGTCAACTCTCCCGTTATTCTCAGGATTCTCCCGTATTTTACTGTTGCTTCCTGGTATCCTTCCATTTAAATATTTTCCCATAAATCTCCTGTATTTTTTAATTTTTTCTAAAAAATAAAAAAACCTCCTGGGTGTATTTGAAATGTTTGCTACTTTCCGCTAGCAAACATTCCGCTACCCCCTTGTAAAGCGGGTAGCGGAATGTATAACATTTGCTTTAACAGTCAGTCAATGGCACCCGCCAATAAAACAAGAAGATGAAGAACAGCAGCACGACGGGACCTAGATGGATGATACAATGCACATACATACATAGTATTCACTTGCATATGCACCTAAAATTAGACATGTGCAAACCGGAAAGATGAGACAATTTGCAATTATTAATTAATTAATTAGAGGACCAATGTAGACTGTTTTTCTAGCACAAGGATTTAATGAATGAAACTGTTAAACTATATATTAAATTCGGATGAATACAGTATAAGGAATATATTAATTATATATTAACAGTATACTACAACATTATAGTGTTATTTAATGAGGAGGATGTGGGGGGTGGGGTGTCCTGAAAATTTCCCTTATTTTAAATCCCAATGTTGACAGGCATGTCTAGGAATATTCTATATTGCAGACCATGATGTTTTGAATGATATAAATAAAAAACATCATGCATAATTGGGACAGTTGAAGTTTGAGGTAGGTTTTTAGATTTGCTGTTATTACTGTTCTTGATTGCAGCTGAGTATGGCCTGCTGGCACTCAAGTGATGTGTGTTACCTCAACAGTCCCATGCCACTGCAAACCAAAAGTGTGATCAGGACCAGAGCTGCAGAGGGAACTGCACTGTGGTCCGTCATGCTTGTGAGATGTGAAGCATGATCACCAACTTTATCATAATCATGTGGCCTGACCACAGGCACACAAAGACACACTGACACGGAAGCTAAAGGAGAAGTAAAATTTGCATCTAGCTTAAAAATGTGCACAAAAATATTGCAGGTCTAATAGAATAGGAATCGATGGCTGTACTAATTAGCTCCACAACCAAGCATGTGTAAGTGTAAAGTAAAAATGTAAAAAGCACTTTGGTGATAATGTTGGTGATAAAACAAATCTGTTTAACTACTTGTATCTTATCAATTTTCTTATAGCTGTTTGAACAGGTAGAACTCTAGCTTGAATCATTTCCCCGTTCACACGTCTGTGAAGGAAATTTCATTTCCTTAGCTCACAAGCTCACAGTATGCGACTCTGTTACCTGCATGAATGTGGAAACAATCTGGACATTGGGAGTAAGAATGGGTGGAATGCAGGTCCTTAGATAAGGGGGAGGAGAAATCTTGCCTTCAGTAATCACAACACAGATGGTTCAAGGAGCCTTTCTTTTGACGGATGTCAGAGCTCATGTGGGGATACATAAAACATTCGTCTTCAGGGTAGACGATAAGTCTTTGCAGTGGGAGTTTTGTTTAGTTTGAAGAAGAAGGTCAGATGTCAGAAGCATCAATGTATGCCTTCAACTTTAGTTTTACGTTTCAGCATGTCACAAGTTGTAGAATAACTTTCGGATGAGTATGTTTTTGTAACCCTGTCAAATCTATCAGTCAGAACTTTAAGGACTAATAGCCCGCACTGCTTCCCTGGTTACTGAGGAAACCACTGAGCTCCTGAGAACTTTCCTGCCCTCATATTTGGAGGGCTGGTGTGTCATATCCAGGGTGACTCAGTAAGATTTTCCACTGAAAAGATTTAAGATATAAAAAGGTTGGGGAGACCGGTAAATGAAAAGTGAGTTGAGTGAAATGTTTTGAAATGTTAGACTGTAAACTCACATTAGGTAAAATATAGTTTATTAAAAACAGGAGTTCAACGTTTGTCACTTTAAACCATTATCTTTTGCAGATTGCTTTGTAAGCAAAGGCAGTGATAAGTAGGCAACATTTGCTATCTCTTTTCTCTAAACAGTTTTCCTGCCTCAATCTCTTCCTGTCAGCTCCTTTCATCACTATCTCTCAGTTATCTCCTCACTTTGTAACCCTACGCAGTAGCCGTGCTTGCTGTAAAATGCAGCATAATGTGCCTTTAGATGCGCGTCACAAAGGAGGCTCACAGACAGAGGATGGTTGCAACTGAATTATTGACAAAACCCTGTTAATATCTGCAGCAAGAATTACACAACTATTAAAACGGTGTTTACAAGTGGTAAACTATATGAAATTCGAATGAATACAGTAACTATAGGGATTTTTTAATCATATATTAACAGTATACTACAACATTATAGTGTTATTTAATGAGGAGGATGTGGGGGGTGGGGTGTCCTGAAAATTTCCCTTATTTTAAATCCCAATGTTGACAGGTATTTCTAGGGATATTCTATATTGCAGACCATGATGTTTTGAATGATAGGAATAAAAAACATCATGCATAAGTAGGACAGTTGAAATTTGAGGTAGGTTTTTAGATTTGCTGTTATTACTGTTCAGAGAGAGGATGGTTGCAACTAAATTACTGACAAAACCCCGTTAAAATCTGCAGCAAGAATTACACAACTGTTAAAAATATTGGTTAAAAGGCCATGAGTTTTGTCTGCCATATAAATCAAATCTGAAAAAACAGTTTAATGACCCAGATTGTCTTAAGTCTTTAAAATATGCGGTTCCACATATATTTGTAACATATTGGTAAGAATGACTTTAAGAAATACCTATGAGCAACAAAACTGGCATTGGTTCAAATTTACACCAAGTGGAGCTGCAGCCCTATTTTGCAATAACACGTAATATTATTTCTTCATGTCCACAGTGGAAAGGTTACATGTCTTATTTAACAGTGGAAGGTTGAAAATGCTGAAGACCCTATGGTCTAGTAACCCTATCCCACCTCCAGCTGTAGCTATTGAATGTGTCTTAGCTTAGTGTAAAGTCAATCTGCATGGGATTCCATACAGTAAAATGAAAATAATCCCTAACATTTAAATTGCTCAAAAGTTACCATATTTCAACCAGGAATGTATTATGCCAGCAGTCAACAAATGTGACTGTTTGTGATGATAATTTTGAGAATATGGATTCTGTAATTAAAACAGCTTGAAAGGCAAATAGTGTAAATAGTTCCCACTCCCCACTATAGCATCAAAGACCCCCCGAGGTTTGTGGCAGTGGGTGGTAGGTAAACAGAGTTCTCACTGTCTCTTGTGAACACACACACACACACACACACACACACACACACACACACACACACACACACACACACACACACTCCTAAAACCATACCATTTGAGCCTTTGATCAGTATCAATTAGGTAACATCAAAAGGTCAAATATAGCATGTAGGGAGCTTCTTTTTTTTTTTTTTTTACAGTAGACCTACAATCAGTTAAACACACTGAATACAAATGTTATGTTCCGATGAAGGCATGAGGAAATGTTGGTGAAAACGAAATGCTATGAGATCAACAAAAACGTGGAGATAATGACTATCCAGAGTTGCCATTTCTTTATCTTTGTTTGGTTGAGGCTGCAGAAAAGGAAAGGTCGTGTCTATTTAAATGCTATTCATTGGCTATTAGAAACTTACTTAAACTCCACCTGTGTGCCCCATCACAGATCTTCTGACGGGAGCGGAGTGGAAGTGCTTAGTAAATTCTTATCTCTCCTTTAGAGATGTGAGATTAAGTGCAAATGAGGATTTTGGCATGAGGATGGGGTGAAGGGAACTCCAGGAGCCACAACAGTCAATGCGTTTTCAACAGAACAGTTTGGCCTGGTGATTTCAAGAAGTCACCAAAAGCATTCAAATTTGACTAGTGACGGCGACAAATGCATGTAACAAATTTCATAGCAATCTGGCCATTAGTTTTGTTCTAGCAGACTAAATTGCCGGTCAAGTGAAAATGCTGACCTGACTTGCTCTTAATGAAATGTTACGAGTCTCCAGAGAGATTAATTCTCCTCTGGGGGATATAAATACCAAGTTTCATAGCAGCCTGGTCAGCAGTTATTGCGATATTCTGCTTTGGGCCAAAATGTTGGCTTCTTTGACCATCACTTGTTGGGCAGGAAACACTAACAAGATGTTGCTCTTCAGTCACTGTGCACCAGACACAGTCCGCTGAATCTGCTTCCTGAATTCACAAGACTGTTTCATATCCAGTATGCACATCTTACATTTCATTTCATACCATGAACTGTGTAGTATGGCTATGCACATTTATGTAAATGTTCAACTTTTCACTGGTAATCCTCTTCATAAGCACCTTTCAGGTGGATGAAAAATTACATGTATCCCAGATGCAGGGATGATAAATAATGTTAGATGTTGAAATATTGTTGCCTCTTTTGACTTTTTACTGTATTGCATTGGAGACTAAGGATTGTGTTTATATTTCTGTCACAGAAGTAAAATACACTATCAGGGGGGCTGTGCTCAAATCTGAGTTGTTTATCTCCGTCCTTGCTGCAGGTGAGGTAGGTTAACATTGCCTGTCTACCTGAGAATCATACAGCTAGAGCCAGATTTTGTTTTGTTGAAAGGACCAAAACCACATTATGAGTTTTTCCAGTCCCAGATCTTTAACAATGATCAGCAAAAACTGAAGTTAGTTTTAGTTTTGAAATCATACTTCAAGGCCATGGCACAGCATTTGGTAGCATGCATCAAGGCACATACTTTGGGAAGATGCTACCACCATAGTAAATGTTTGAGGACTATCAATATGCTGCCGGTCTGGTCATCATGTTTCAGCAGTTTCACCTACAAGTACTGACAACACAACTCAACTCAACATTTGGGAGGGAGAGGAAGAAAAGTAAGAACATTCCAAATGCAATCTCTGACTGCCGTGGAAAATCAACACAGATGTCAAACTTTTACTCCCAGAACCGACGCCTGCTTGTTATTTTCCCGCTCACTCCCTTCCATAAATATTGTTCCAATCCCTCAGTTTGATCAAGAGCCCAGCTGTGGCGCAACAAGTCCTTCATTCCAGCCGCGTCCCCGTTCTCTACCCCTGTGGGCGCACGACTGAGCGTCTCCTATTGAAATAACGGTGCGCATAGCGGATTCAGGCATCTGCTAATGCCATCAAAGACTTTATCTGAACCGAGGGCTTTCTAGCCACGTCTACGTGGCAGGTATACTTTGAGTATGTAAAGATGCCCACACCGTGCATGCTTAAGAAGACGCGCATAAAGAAGCCAAAGGAAAAACAAATGTTTTTGTGAATTGTCAAAAGTGAATTTATTTAAGCAGGATAATACCTGACATACTTACAGTGTCTGCTTTTCCAGTGAGAGGTAGTTTAGTTTACTCCTTGACTGGTCCCTGGATGTCCAACTCAAGCCTGATTCGGGCTGCCTGAAATTCCTCCAACAGACAACTCCTAGAGAGTCAAAGTTGCAGCTGTGTAATACAAGACTCCAAATCCAAAATACAGCCAGGTAACCCTTTCATTTTATGTCCGCGCAAAAAAAATGAATACCTCCTCAGTTTTTCTTCCAACAGTGTGTCCCTGCTGAAGTTGTTTAATTTATTTTCCTCCAGATGAAGTCGCCTTGATGCTCTCTGCTGCGTCTCCGTGCCTCTCTGCGCTGGCGCGGCGGCTCCGCAAAGCTCTCTCTCTCTCTCTCTCCGGCCGACCGACTGCCACACACACTCTGCAGGAGAGGACCTTTGTCTGCACATGACGTCACACTTACACACAGACAGACACACGCACACTGAAAAAAGGACACACTTTAATAAAGGATGTCATTGAAAGTTTGTGGACATCTAATTTTGCTTGGAGATTTTTTTTCCAAACGGTGTTACAGCGTTTCACTGTAAACCAATAACACAGGAGCATTTTCTCGAGTAGATCTTTGCTGGATTTTTGTCTCCTAATACTCAAGACAGGTGAAATTTCATCAGTAACAAGTGCATTTAATTCACCCATTTGACACTGTCACAGTTACCTTATAAAACATATATTTTATGAAGTAAATGTCCCGTTACAAAAGGAATTTCTTGTAGTGTTGAGAGTTCTTTTTTCCCTCAGCGCCTAATTGGAAACACATTTTTTTCAGTAACTTGTTAAAGGAGAGACAGGAAGGGAGAGAGGGGTGGAGTGAAGCAGAGAGAAAAAGAGAATGTGAGACTGACACTGAGGGACTCAAAGACATATTGTATTCCTTACCAATTAACCTTCTATATAATATGTAGGAAATATTTCCTCCTGTCTGCCGGTGCTGGTGTCCAAGTAAAGTTATAACCTTCCCAAATGAAATCTCAGCTTTTGAGAAAGCATTTGGTTGGGACAGTTATGTCTGCCAACTTTGCACCATCTGTGAACACTTATTGAGGTGTTTGCAGCAAACCAACCACAGCGACTGTGGAATGAAACGTGTTAAGGCCATGATACACTGAATTATATGTAAAAAAAAATCTCATTTGTCTCATTAAGTTGAATGTGTCATTGGCATTCAATGTTATTTAGCATCAGTTTCCAAACAAGGCACGCTAATGTTGCCTCCTCTAAATATTACCTATACAACGACATTCATACAGTATTCACGACAGGATCCACTAGCAGGTCCATCTACTTTTAAAGCTGAGATAAGAGTACACGATTTTAGCCCACAAAAGACCCGATCAAACCTCAGCCCCCAAATGTACAGTTTATCTGATGTAGACCTGAACAGATTTGTCAATTAACCCTTTGAAAGAAAAATAATCAGAAACTATTTTGATAATTGCCAAAGTCATTTTTAAGTAACAATGCCATACTGAACGTCTTTAGTTAGACATTTGATGAAATCATCTTTTCTGCTTTAGGAAATGGTGTACAGCATTTTATTACTTGCCAAGAATTAATAAAAACAAGTAATAAATTAATTGAATTTTCTGCAGATTTATTGATATGGAAAATAATCCTAGGTTGCAGCCCTGACCTATTGTAGAGTGCTATAGCAAAAGAATTATTCATCTAGGATGCCTGGTGAGGGCCTAGCAATACCATGGATGTTGACATACCCGATCCTGCATGTCACTGTCCCTTCCTGCCTGGTCACCTTTGCACGTCATGCAGGTCATAAAAAAATCCAACAAGTCAGCCAAACCAAATGACAAAAAAGGTCCTTTCCCATTGCCTTCCAAAACAAAAATGAGCATTTTCTGATCTGATGTCCCTATAGGCAAGATGACATTTCAAAACTCTTAAATATCTCAAAACTCGTATTCCAAAATATTGACCTGCTGCAGCAAAAATAAGGTTTGGTTAGGTTAGGGCACAAAAGCTACCTGGGCCCTCACCCCATCATGCAGACTTTGTGTGGACTGGTTCCAGCTCCCAGTGAGTGAACATGGCAGCTGGACCAGGACCGAGCACAGCCTCCAAGATCGACAGAGGCCAGTTTGACTAATGGGGATACAGTACAAATGTGTTTTTCTTGCCGGGTTTGGCTCTTGGCAACCAGGGGCTGAGTAAGCTAATAGGACCGCTAGCAGCACGGCTAACCGACCGCAGTAACTGGCAACAGATAAAGGCAGATAGGCTACAGTTAGCAGTTTAGCAAAAAGTAAAGCTATCACAGAAGCTCTGTGTAAATTATCTCAGTAAGTTACTGGATTCCCTGTTGGTCTCTAAGACTGTGTTCGATCCTGTCATGCTGTGTTTACTGGGAGGCTGCTGAGCGAGGTTCTGCTGCCTGCTCGCCCAGCTACGGTTCCCAATCAGGCACCACACCCCATGTAACTTAAACACCTTTATAACATTACAGTCTATGGTGAACACTAACACTCCCCCAGTGCTCCGATCTCCCAGTATGGGCAGAGTAAGCTAATATGACCATTAAATCACACAGAGTTGAGGCAGAGCAGCCAGGGGTTATCAAAACTAGAAAAATGTTTTCTCCATATTTTTAATATTTCTTCATCAAATATGATCCAGTTTCACCAGAATCAGTGAAGTAATACGGTGCGGTACTGTAATCTTTGGGGCCCGGTCCCAGAAACACTATGCTTCAGCAGCTTCATATTGTTTTAATTGGATACTAAATTAATTCAAGTGCAGAATGAGTAATCAAAATTGTAAAATGTTTTTTCAAATGACAAACTTAAATATCATCATGAATACATCATACATCAGAATACATTCAAGAATCCTACAAAACAATGTTTTTGTCATTGATGGGTGAGATACTGCCATAGTGATGACATAGTGCAAAGCATATCATATAAAACATTTAAACATGGATTTTGGGAATAGGAGATTTTAATATGTTTCTCTAAAAATACACTGAGCAGAAAACACATGGCATTGAGGTAATCCAAAAGTCACTAAAAGTAATCAGATTTCATTATTTTTATTTTGTGGTACTTGGATTATGTTACTAATTACATTTTCAAACAAGTGATTAGTAATTGCACCAGATGACATTTTTAAAGTAACCGTCCCAACCCTGGCGATGTGGCAGTGATGTGTCGGGGAGCCGTTTTGATGCATCGTTGAGTAGTTCGCGCATAACGACTGGCGACTGCTGATCAACTGCTGATTTACTCCCGATCACAGCCTGATGGTCAACAAGCTTGCCGAGCGGCAAATCAGGCAAAAAATCGTGTAGTGTGAACTAGGCTTTAGCCATTCGAAAATGACCAATGCTGTCGTTCTTGTGAGGACAGTCTCGAAAGACTGTAAACTAGGATTGTTTGGTGTTCAACAAGTTGTCTGACATGTCTATTGGTCAAATAGCAGCAGGAATGTAAAGCAGAAGGGTTATAAAGTGACCATGACAAGAGACATAAATGTGTCCAATCCCAGCATTATCTAAAATCTCTGTAACAACCATAAAATTCAGCATCAACTCAGAATATTGTTTTTCTGCCACCTACGTTGATTTTCCAACACATCCTCATACCTAAACGACAGAATAGGTAATTTGCCAGTGACACTCAAAACAACATATATGACTGCTGGAGATTTCCTGCATACCTGCAACAGGCATTCCGGACCTTTGTCATCATGGAAACAATCAACATGTGGTTAATGTTGTGAAACAGCAGCAGTTTGGTTACGTTTATAAAGGCACCAAAACTGCTTGGTTGGGTTTAGGAAAAGATCATGGTTTGGGTTAAAATAGGAAATTTCGTTGGTAAGATGCAGTAAGTCACAAGCTGTAAGGTGGCGTAATTTAAAATAAGTCAACGTTGGAACACAAACAAAAGTCTCCTGGACATAACTTTACTCATGTACATAACTTAGAATAATGCTGGCCCCACGCTAGAAGATAATTGGGCTGATTTTGGGCCCCTCCTAGCAATCGCAGAGAAGTTCTCAATTTGACGCTGGTCTGAACAGATTATCAAGCCATACAATCCAGTAATGGGAGGGTTTTACAGAGATAATCCTAAAGTTACTGACTGGGTCAGACAGTTTTTCCCGTAGTGTGAAAGGAACAGCGATGGAATATCGAGCAGAAACCTGAAATAGCCAATGAGAGCAAGTTGACCATGGAGCATCACCAGCTGCTAGCGTTAAGAAATTTATAACCCACATTGATTCCGTCTTCTCAGCATGAATTCATCCACAGTTTTACTCTCTTTTTTTGTTTTCTGTGCAAAACATAGCACATGCAAGTGCAACCAGCTGATGACAACAGTCTTCCGCTATGTTTGTTTATTTCTGTGAGAGTTCCTGTGAGATCCCAAGTTCCTCTGAAAACACTCTAAAATCATTTAGTAAACGTCAAGCGTCTTGACTAAATCGCCTGGTGTGTGCATTCTTAAAATATAAAAAATTATTTGGCAACATTATGTTATATATATATATATATATAATATTAGTGCCTGTAGTGCTTGACATACTGGATGGCGAAAAAGGAATGAGTGGAAGCACACAACCCACCAATGGGGAAATCTGCTTGCTTTGAGTGATTTGTCAAAATACTTGCATGACCGCTACGCTACATCTGTGCTCTTGTTGTGATAGAAGCGCCACTATTTCACACAAGTTTAACAGGCCAAATTTAAAACTGTGGTGTCCCACAATGGACAGCAAACATCTACCAGTTAGCCAAACAAGAATCCCACTGCTGTACAACAGGGAGACTCATGCTCACATGGCTGCAGGCAGAGGTATTCTTGTTTGTATATATGCTGTTTATATCATAATCTGTTCCATACTTTGAAGATGTGCTTGCTATTTATTCTGCAACTACAACCACAACCTAATTTTCAGCAAGATTTTAAAAAATCTTAATTTCTTAGAACTTCTTTTTTTCATGTTATCATGAGAAAGACACAAATGTTACTGTTGTTAAAACAGTTGTTTATAGGAACAATGGCAATGAGACTTTCAGGTCTGGTCAATCTGCCCATAAAAATTTGAGCAGTAAAAGATCAGGAGGTTGTAAGCTGTAGGTGCCTGTCACTGTTTTGGTAGGGATGAGGTTTGGATCACCTAGCTATATCACCTCAATAAGAAATTTTATTCACTTAAGATACATGTATCATAGTTACCAGGTAGTTCAGTAGGCATACACAAGAGTTGCTTTGAATGTATCATACTGACAGGCCTGTGCGCCATCTGGCAGTATTTACTGGGGTGTTTGTAATAAACAAACCAACATAATTGTAGGAATGGAAGAGAAGAGCAGAGATTACAAAACTGCGTATGTCTCAAATGCTTCTTCCTTCCACATTGCTGGAGCCCCGAATGTAATCACCTCAGCTATTTCTCAGTCCCGTCATGCTTCAGTATTATGGCTTATATTCTGATTACCAGTCCTGACTTTTTCCTCTGCTAAGCTTGATAGACATTTTTACCATCAAATAATTTGGAGAAAAAAATAGTGCTAACAGGAAGCAAAGACACAATTAAAAATCAGGACTTTATAAAGGGAAATTTACTTATGACCATTTGGCTTATGATGTGTTATGTGATATACATGCTGGTAGATGAGGCTCAGAAAGTGAAACTGTCAGGGCTTGTGCTAAAGTGGAACCAGATGCAGACAAAGAGGCAGAAGTAGACTGGCAAAATCACAGAAGTTTAGATTTTCAAAAAAGTGCAAAGGAGAAGTCCAAGGAGTAGTCTTCAGAGCATACAGGCAGGTGTGGTTAGACGGCAGACGACTGGGACAGAGTGCTATTGAGGCCAAACAGGCAAACTGAAAAACCTCTCCTCTAGGCCAAAACCACTGATGAGAACTGATGATGTGGCGAGGAATGGAGAGAAGAGCCAGTGTAAGGTAATGAGACCAGGGAATAGAACTGGATGCCCACAGTCACACACCAACACAGGGAGAAACAAACAGGTGACAGTCGAAAACACTAGGAAACACTGCGGTGTAGGGGCAGATATGACAGAAACTGGTCTGTGTCAAGTGAATTCTGCCCATTTAGAATCAGCAAAATTTGAACATTATGGTTTGGAAAGTTTATATTAGAAAGAAAGATTATCTATTTAATATCTTGTCTGGGTGCTTTCTCTACTACAACTATCTTGTACGGGGTTGTGTAAGTAGATGTTTGCGATACTTCACAGAAAATAAAAATAAACGACATAAAAAAGGTTTATTTATTTTTAACTATGCATGGCTGTAGGGAGGGCAATGTTGATCTGTCATCACTTTGGTCCTTAAATACATCTACAACTGTCAAATGCCTTCCATTAAATTTTATATGGACATTAATTGCTCCCAGAGGAAGAATCATACTTCAATTCTAGCGCCACTATGAGGTTGACATTCTTAGATTTTAGTGAAATGTCTTGATAACTATTGGATATACTGTATTTCCATTAAATGTTAGAGATATCCATGGTACACAAAGGATGAATCCCTATGACTCTGGTGGTATTCTGACTAGTGTCTTCATCATCAACATTTAAAGTACTTGCAAAATTAATCATATTCCCATTAGCCTTTGTTGTACTTTGTGTTTAGTGCTAATTAACAAATTTTAGTTGTTCAATATTGTATGCCACTGGAAGAGCAACCTTGTTTTTGCCTAGTGCAAACTGTCCTAACAATTATATAATTTCTCTTGCCTTTAAAAGGCCAGTAGGCAGCTCCCGCTCTGTGTGACATTTACTTATGCAAATAACAGAGGCTTAACACTGAATTTGCTTATTTAAGCAAAGGTCCTCGTGAAGAGTACTGCTGATCAGCTCTACAAACCCAGCTCTACAAAATATGCTGTAATACAAAATTGACCAACATGTTGGTGGAGAGAGAGAATTAGACAATCAGAGAATTGAATTAGAAAGAAAGAAAGAGTTACGGGGTTTGGACACATGACAGCAGAGAGAAGGAGGTGCAGGGGTTTCAGAAGATATAAAAAGTGGAGGCAGAGGAAGAAGAGTGAGGGGGTTAGGTCAGGTGTAACAGGGGAAAGAGAAAAGTAGAGGGGGTTGGGGTGATGGGGCAGTTGGGGGAAAGGCTACATAAACAGCCAGGGGGCAGGAAGATAATTACATCACAAAGTTAACAAAACTAATAGGTAGCAGCATGAAAAGAGGTGATTATGAGCTATCGTTGACGTAGATACAATAAGATGGGTTTTTGAAAATTACATAGGAATAATGAGACTGTCATTCAAAGAAAGTAGTAGAAAGTAGTAGACTGAATAAATGCCAGTCAGATACTTGAAAAAAAAAAAGTGCAGGAAGGAAAGAAAGACAAAGAACATATTGCCACTGTCATCATCTCTAATGTGGTCACACTTTATGATCTCACGCACAATTTCCAATTAAGGTTTATTGAGCAATACACAGTTTCTGCAGTACTTTATTGTCCTTCATTATTTGGGTGCTAAACAACAAAAATGCCCCTTGAGTGATGAGTAAATCTAAATCGATAAATTCCCTTTTACCAAATTTAGCATTGCCTCTAAGTAAATCTCTGAACTTCCTCCTTTTCTTTCCTCTCACCCGTCCTCTAGCTTATTATACTCTTCTGACTTTATTGTTACGTTTACTATCTGGCAGTCTAAATTACTCAGAGCAGATGCACATAATGATATAATGTCAGAGTGAGCGTGTGTTCCGGCCAGCAGCTTTGTCATCTCATCCTTTTCTGTTGTTGTCAGAGCAGAAAAGAGCTATGAGATGGAGATGACAGATTGACCATGGTGACTTCCTTTGTCTCAAGTGGTGAGACATGCTAATGGCTTCTCTCTGTTGATGACTGTATGAGTGATAAATTGTTCCTTTTGTAATGGGCTCCCTCGCAATTACTGGGTCTTAAACTCCACAGCGCCACTTTTGTTCCTTAAAGGGCATTCTTGATGGTTTGATGTTCAGTTCCACACGTGCACGCACACACACACACACACACACACACACACACACACACACACACACACACACACACACACACACACACATACATACACACAGTATCCACAACTCCCGTCGTCTGTTGCTGTCACAATGACCCTCATCAATTTTTTATCAGCAGAAAAGACATTATCACCAACTGACGAACAATTGGGCGGCTGTGGCTCATTAGGTAGAGCGGGTTGGCCGTTAATTGGAAGGTTGGTGGTTCAATCCTTGGCTCCCCCAGGCTGCGTGTCGAAGTGTCCTTGGGCAAGACACTGAACCCCAAATTGCCTCTGGCGGCTGTTCCGCCAGTGTACGAATGTGTTTCTGTTTGAGCACTTAGGCTCAGTGATTGAATGTGTGTGTAAATGGTGAATGCAGAAGTAGTGTAAAGTAGCTTTGAGTGGTCGAAAAGACTAGAAAGGCGCTATACAAGTATGGAGCATTTACAATTCTCTTTTTCTCCCACCAGTGGACCACATCTTCAACCCTAATACATCATCTGCATAACCTGTGTATGCACGCACACATATTGACCTAAATAAATATTGTCATGCAACCAGGTAAGCAAACATACAGGCAGGCACATAGTCACTCACAGAACAAGAGGCAATCAGGCAAGTAAGCACAAGTAAATGCACACACACACACACACACACACACACACACACACACACACACGGCTGTTATTTAGTTGGTGAGGTCAGTGAGATCTGGTTTTTAGTGGCCCAGACTCTCACTGTGGCATCAGGGTCAGCGCACTCGTGTGTGTGTGTTTGACTAAGGACATGTCCCCAGTAATGTAGATGAATTTGAAACTGCATCTTTTTCCTCTTTCATGAATCAGCACAAAGCCAGCAGTTCCACTCTTGAAAACTGACCCTTTTTTAAAGGAATAGTTTGATATTTTGGGAAATGCACTCATTAAAAGCTTTCTGGCCAGTAGTTAAATTAGAAGATCGATGCCATTCTCATTTGTGTAAAGTATGAAGCTACAGCCAGGAAACACTAGCAAAGCTTAGCATAAAGACTGAATAAAGGGGGAAACAACCATCTCCTTCCAATGTACACTAACTAAACACATTGTAACTTGTTTGTTCAATCCCTGCAAAAACAGAAGTGTAAAAACGGCAAGCTGCAGGTTACAGTAGGGTTGCCAAATTAAATCTGATATACCGATACCGAAAGTATCTTCTACCAAGTCCAGTTGCTCTTCATTTTAACCAACACTGCATAACTATTATATACCAAGTTATCATTTTAACAATACCAATACAGATAATTTCTTGAGTGATTTTTAAATAATTTTAATAAAACATTTTTTAGGTAGGAAAAAAGTTCATGAGACTTAAAGGCAAAATCACCTGACACATATCAGCCATTATTAATAACACATTCATTACAAAAGTGATTGTGAGCACAATTACAAAAGTACAAAATAATGTTTTCACTGTGTAAAAATAGTCCCATATTATACAAAACTCTGTAAATAAAAATTAACAAAATAAAAAATACATATAACATAAATGTGAATAAAATAAATTAAAATATCAACAATGTAAAACATGCACATTTGCACTTTCTTGATGATTTCTTAATCTTAATCTCTTAATTGCTTATTAAACAACCCATGATTTTTACAGAACAATATCCACTATTTGTTTCTCACAAATTGTCTTATCAACAGGTAAAAAAATAACACCCAACCACGCTGCCTTTCTTTTCAACCACTCTCTCTCAAGTTTGATGCGGAAGTGTGCGACTGTTTACAGCTACAGTTCTCGTGTCCTCGGTCATGAGATACAGGCCAGCTAAATATATCAGGCTGTTTATTGGCACAAGTGTATGGAAAGAGCTTGTGAGAACTGAAGCGACAATCATACAGTATCGATCCGTCCATCTCTTGTTCACAGAGGTTATGTGCTGGACTATTTTGGTTGCAGTGACTTCCTGGAGTCTGTGCTGGTTGTCGGCCCGCTTACTTTATACTGAGCTAATCTCTTCTCCTCGCTGTAGCCTCATATTTCACAGACATAAGAGCATGGTATCAATCTTCTCATCTAACTCCAGCCAAGAACACAAATAAGCATATTTCCCAAAATTGTCAGACTATTCATTTTAATGCTCTCCCAGTTAGTCTTCTTGCATAGTCTTTTCCAAAACGGTGATGAAGTGTGAAGTAACAACATGCTATCAGACAAGACATACTGTTTGTTCAGCAGGTAACATCCATCCGCTCATCTATCCCCTCCATTTTGTAGCATTTGCGTGGGCATTGGTTGTCCATTTGTTATGCTTGGATGCTTCTGTAATTCCAAACAGGACAAATTTATGTGAAATTTTTAAACAGCCACCCACACTGAATTGTTTATTGTTGCTCTGCTTATAGTCTGCTGTTATTTGCCAGAATTTTTATGGACCTCTAACCATGCCTCCAACAGATTAGATTGTATTATCGCAGAAACTCTCTTTCAAAACTGTCAATGACCTATGATGTTAATCAGGCCATCACAGTTGGTACGTTTATGTAATTGTGTGCCTTTTAATTCAAAGCAGGTCATGAGCTATGCTAAGATGCTAATGTGCCCCCCACCAGTGCAGAGCAGCATGGAAAAGCCATTACAGCTGACAGAAAGGCTTTTTATTTAGAGAACTAAGCTCAGCTTCACATAAGGAACCAATTACCTTTAAACTGCTTCAGAAAGCAGCTGAAGAACCCCCCCTTCTGTCTTCTTCTGTGTCCATCCCCCACTTCTCTCCTCTGTTTTTCTCCTGCCATCCTCTCCCTGGCCAGTACCTACCTCTCTCTATGGCTCTATCCCTCCCTTTCCTTCCTTTATTCTTCTCTCTTTCTTTCTCCATCTCTATTGCTGGCACCTCACTCTTTAGCTAACCCTCCTTTTCCTTCCTGTCTCCTGCTCTATCTGCTTTCACACTTTTCTCCTCCACCCTTTCCTGCCAACTAACCTTTCTTTTATATTTCCACCCTAATTTTCAAAATTTCTCACTAGCTCATTCCTGTCATAACCTCTCCTTGCCCCCATGCTCTTTCTGCATCCAACTTGTGTTTCTCTTTCTAATCTCTCCCCTTGTTATCATGCCTTCATTCCCCTGAAACTCTTGCTCCCTCTGCCTCTCACCGCGTCTCCCTATTCATCTTCTCTCTTCTTACACAGCAAAACATCCATGGGAAAAACTACACTAAGCAGAATTGTAATGTAAAATAAATCATCTCAAATAACAGCTTAAAGCTGTGGTAGTGTGTGAGTGCCAAATGGCACTGTGAAACACGTTCAACGACGGACGATTAAGAGTTTTAGCGATGAAAGATGTCACATAAAAGTTCTAACACTTGTTTGGCAACATTTTTGTCAAAGTAACTTGGACCACAGACAAAGCAGAAATGTGTATGTGTGATGTTCCCTTCAGTTAGAATATAATTGTGATTTGTTCCTCTCTCCTTACAATAACAAGTTATTGAGGTATGGTTTTTAAACATAATCACAATTATTTTGCTGTGTGAAAAAATGTTTCCTTTACAACCTATATTTAAACACTGTTTCATTTGAGGCAGTAACGGAATTCATATTCATTCAATGGGTACCATTGATACAGTCATATGAGTGATTTTGGTTCAAATTTCACCTGTCTGTGAAACCAAAAAAGCGGACGATTTCATTTAAACTTTCATTTAAGTTTGCATCTTAAAATCACAGGTTTCGTATAGAAACATATTGAATCTCTTCCCACAGGCATGCATGTGGTCACTGTTTCAGTGACTGAGAATACACATGAACACAGCTGCAGCCACACACACAGAGCAGTGCCATGTCTGTGGTTAAAAGCCCAGTGGTGTGGTGCCATGTAAACACACCACTCAGTGGCATGGTTGCGGTAACCCTCACACACTGTACACGTACACCCTCTCTCTCTCTTCTCTCTGTCTTTGATTTGTAGTCTTTGTAGTCTTTGCCGGTAGTATTATAATACTATAATAGTAGCATAGTATTTGAATATAGTTGACCATACTTTACCGTATTTACAGTATTTGATGTATTACAAGCAGCTTTATAAACAGTAGTAATATGCAAATGTCGCTTTACCAACTATGAAACATGCTTGATGTGGCTCTATTTACCTGTATTTGTTTTCTTCTTTGTCTGTACAGTGTGTTTAATTGTTCCTTAGAAACCCAAACAAGCATTAAGAATTGTCCTCAACTAAGAATTTACATAGTCAAATCAGAATTGCCTATAATCAACTAATTGTCAAATCATGTTGATGTTAAAGTCAAGATTAAGATTAAGATTCACATACAGGGGACCTTGAATGTCTGTAAAAATGTGTTGGCAATCCATCCTTGTTGAGAGATTTCTGTCTGGACTAAACTAGTGGACTAAACAACATTTCGATCCCTGGAGACACACAGCTAGCATGGCTAAACAAGTTAGCTTTTTGAGTTTGATTTATTGTCAGTATGTATGTTGTTAAGTATGTTTTAGTAACATTTAAACCTGCTTTAACTGATTGTAGGGCCACTTGAGGGCAGTGGAAAGAAGCTATAAACACAGCTATGACATACTGTATCAACATTTAAATTGATATGTCAAACTTGATAGCAAACAGTTGCCTATACTTCCTCGCTGAGTGCCCGGGTCGCCCGGGCGAGGGTGTCTGTTGATTGAAGACCCGAAACACCTTTTGACCCCGGGTTCAGCACTGATGACGTGTCCAAGTAGCACCAGAAGGTGTATGTTAGAACACAACATATAATAAAGTGTATATTAAAATATGATCATATAAATAAATCTCTCTCTCTACAATATATATATATATATATATATATATATATATATATATATATATATATATATATATTGTAGAGAGAGAGAGAGAGAGAGAGAGAGAGAGAGAGAGAGAGAGAGAGAGATATATATATATATATATATACATATATATATATATATATATATATATATATATATATATATATATATATATATATATATATATATATATATATATATATATATATATATATATATATATGTATATGTATATAAATGCTGGCAACAAAGGTGAGTACACACCTAAGTGAAAATGTCCAAATTGGGCCCAAAGTGTCATATTTTGTGTGGCCACCATTATTTTCCAGCACTGCCTTAACCCTCTTGGGCATGGAGTTCATTAGATCTTTACAGGTTGCCACTGGAGTCCTCTTCCACACCTTCATGACAACTGGTGGATGTTAGAGACCTTGCGCTCCTCCACTTTCCATTTGAGGATGCCCCACAGATCTTTATTCTTCTGGGACAACAGCCATGCAGACCGATTTGATGCACTGTGCAGCGTATGGTCTGAGCACTGACAGGCTGAGCCCCCCTTTCAACCTCTGCAGCAATGCTGGCAGCACTCATATGTCTAGTTCCCAAAGACAACATCTGGATATGACGCTGAGCATGTGCACTCAGCTTCTTTGGTTGACTGTGGCGAGGCCTGTTCTGAATAGAACCTGTTCTGTTGAGCAACCATTCTTTTTTTCAGACCCTCAGAGAGGGCTTTGCCATGAGGTGCCATGTTAAACTTCCAGTGACCAGCATGAGGGAGTGTGAGAGGGGTATTACCAAATTTAACACACCCGCTCCCCATTCACACCTGAGACCTTGTAACACTCACGAGTCACATGACACCAGGGAGCGAAAATGGCTAATTGGACCCACTTTGGACATTTTCATTTAGGGGTGTAGTGTGATGTGTTATCTTGAGGGGACAGCAAATGTACACTTATACAGGCTGTACACTCACTACTTTACATTGTAGCAAAGTGTAATGTCTTCAGTCTTGTCACATGAAAAGATATAATTACTTATTTACAAAAATGTGAGGGGTGTACTCACTTTTGTGAGATACTGTATATACATGTATACACCAAGAACATTCAGCAGTGCATTTTTTGCATTTGCATCTGGGATGAATGTAAACAGCAGTAACAAGATGATAATATGGTTTCATCTTCACAATACACAGTCTGACATTTGGGAAACAGTGTCCATCTTGACTGTGTTTGACACCAAGCATGATTTATGTAAAACACCTGTGTAAGTCCACCTACTCTCATCTTGCCAGAGTCTTCCACTGACCACTCAGAAGATGGACCACCTGCCGAGTGCTTGATCCAGGATATTGATGGGGCAGGTCTATGTAACGAGGTGGACACAACAGTCTCTGAATTCCGTTGTTTGGTAAACATGAGTCCTGTTTTTCTCTAATGTTAGTCATCCTGTGTCTACCTGATTGGCAGCGGTATGAGTTTATTTTAATAAAGGTTTGTCTGTCTTCATTTCTGCTGTTTAATTATAAAAACATTCAAGATTATACTACTTATTACTTATACTACTATATCTATGTTTATTACACATCACATAACCCAACGTTTCTTAGTAAAAAGCAGCTGACAGCCAAACTAAGCCTGTGGGCTCTGGGTGCAGCATTAGGTAGTGTTGAGCACAAAAGTAACTTTGCTTTGATGTCTAACAAGCTAGCTAATATTAGATGCTGGTAACTTAAACCATACATTTAGATTGTGGTTTTACACGTCCATTGTAACTCTGTTTTGCACTCCATCAACTCTCAATTAGGTTCCTTATCAGCTAAATGGTCCAATGTGTTCAACAGCTATTCGCTAAATTTTTCCTTCTGCTGTTTGTTGCTGGGCAGGTGGCATGCAGTCAGATTTTAGAACTTTAATGTTTTTTTTTGTTTTTTTTTATTTGTTGCTATAAACGAGGTTGACCAGAGCAGTGCAACTGAATCAAAACTATAACGTTCCAGGCCAAAAAACATAGAGCTTAGATGAAATTATCTGTGGGTTCATCACCATGAGCAATCCCTTTAAAATTAAACATGGTCATTTGACCTGTTGTTAATATAAAAAATATTTATTATGGCAGCTTGAATGGTTCAATCATAGTATAATTTAATCTTATTTTGACATACTATAATGTTTTTCAATATATGTTATTAGTGGATGTGTAAATCAGCCGGTAAATATCAGGCATAGACTGCATGTCAGTTGATATGATTAGAATGACATTCAGAACTCCAGGTTTACATGCAAATGTGTGCACTGGCATCATGTGAAAAACAGGTAAACACATGCATGTCTGCTCTTACTCAAACGCACAGTCTCTCCCATAAGCTCTTACACATGTACACACACACACACACACACACACACACACACACACACACACACACACACACACACACACACACACACAGACATTCTTGGATAAAGAGCTATTTGTTTTAATGGCTGAGGGGAGGATGTGGATCTACCACCCATTGTGACGCTGTGCTGACTGCTGCCTGTTCTCAGGCATTGTGTGAAGAAAATCAGCCCTTAAAACTCTACTTTCGAGACAATCAGCTCTAAAAACTCCATGTTTGAGCCACAGCAACAGCTGGAGATCTGTCAGTCTGCACAAGTCCAAGACAAGTTTGTCCAAACAAAATCCCAGGTCAGGTCTTTTATACCAATTTAAATAACAGAAAATTGAGCCAAATCTCAACAGTCAAGTTGTTGTCAGCAATGCACGCTGGCTGCCTAGATAGTAGACTTACAAACTCAAATATTGAGTCACATACAGGATATTATTCAAAATGCACTCAATGCTATTCCAACTTAAACAGCCTAGGTTTGCCAAACCTTGTCAGAAATGAATATGTCGATTCTTTCATTTATTAGAGTATTTATCCATTTTTTCTGACAAAGTTGTGGTTGTTGGACAAGCTGATATGATTTAAGTCAGCCAACAGAAATAGAATATGCTACAGGCTCATTCAGAAGCACATGCTATGGTGTGGACTCTTCCCAAATGTGTTAATATGGAATAAAAATAATATCCAGACCCCAAGTACAACTCTGTAAAAATAGATGCACTTGTTTTATCATGTATATCATTATTTCATATAATAGTAAAATAATAGACTGTACCAATGTGTCCCTCATAATGTTCACACCACTGGATCTTCTACTCTCAAGCTCTGGTCACCATTTACACAAATCTTTAAAATGACGTGTCTTCTGTGTCCATGGCCATATCTGTCTTATAAATTAACAAATCTTTGGCTGCTTTTGCAGGCACCAAGAGGATGACAAGTAAAAGAAAAACTTGTCATGTTCTCTCACATTGTCCAATTATGGCTGTACAACTATCACCTAAGATTGTACAGGTTAACATCGTACACCTTTTAGTTTAATCAATCAATACTTTAATAAAACCCCATAGGAATGAAGCTTATTCTCATCTACAAACTCCACAAAAACAAGTATGAACTTGATCCTTTTAAAATAAATTTGGAAAGCACTCACAAAACAGATGCTACACTGTGTGGCCTTAGGCATGGTAGCAGGGCAGAATGATCAGTTTAATGGCCCATATATCATTGGCTGCTAGTGACAAGTACAGTATGTCAGAGCAGCTAAAGTATATCTCAACAATTGTTATTCCACTTCCAGAGGACTGGACTATTGCATGTTAGTCAAGGCAAAGGTCACAGGTTATCTTACAGGATTTGGTCCAACGTTTTTCACTTACAAGGTTGTATGGCAAAAGCCAATCACATTAAGATACTAGGGGAATGAAACATGAACCCAAAAGTAAATAAATTTCAATATTAAGACTTTCCCCTATGTAAAAATTTAATATCGACAGAGATTCCTAACTCCACTTGCTTATCCTTTGCACCAGCCACTGAATCATTACTTCAATTACATGCCTTCTTCATAAGTTGGGAATGGCGGTGTTACTGTTGTCCATTGCAGGGTTTGCTGAAATTTCTCATCTGAAATTTTGGGCACCATGAGACAGCATGTGACGGCAGTTCCAGTGTGAACCAAAGTGTGAAGCAGGGCGTTGCTGTGAAAGATATGTTGATGAAACATCTTTCACAGAAAAAAAGAAAAATCAAACAAAACAAAAATTAAAACAAAACAAAACCCCATGCTCCGCTTTCTGTTTCTTTCACTGCAGACACAGTGATTCAGTCTTTGGTTACTGTACACAAGGGAAATAATTTGATTCAACTGCATAGTTGCATATATAAAAGGAGAAAGAATCTAGTTACAAAAATAAATTTGCTCAGGGCTTGGCTGGCAACACCCTGTTTATTCTATGGCAAATTCAATGAAAGACCGGCCTTTTTTACTGTAACTCAACTTTTTCAAATCCAAATCTCTTTCAAATCATTCCAGTCCACTTTGACCTACTCTTGCATTGTCACATTCAGTTTATCTTCCATTCTTTCCCTCTGTAAACAATATTTTGTTTTCCTTATCCAATGATACTTTATATAGTCATTTCATTAAGCTTTCTTTCTCTCTTTCTGTGTGTGTGTGTGCTGTAGCTGTGTATATGTGCATGTGTGTTTCCCCTGCAGTATGGTTAGTGTGATTTATAGGGAAGCTGCAGACTGTGGAGAGACTCTGGTTTCAGCTTTGAAGTCACAGCAACCACGGGACCTCTGGCTAACACACACACACACACACACACACACACACACACACACACACACACACACACACACACACACACACACACACACACACACACACACACACACACAGGACCGGTGGATTAGACACACACTGTCAGTTCCTTTGCCAGAATCCTAAAAGAGAGAGTCAGCAAGGGAGAGATGTGTCAGACAGAGAAAGAGAGAAAGATGCCATAAAGAAGTAAGGGAGGAACGACAGGAAAGACATAAAGACCCTAAAAAAGAGAAATGGAGAGATCGAGAGAGGAAGGGAGAAAGTAGGGGAGAGGAAATGGTCCCTGCCCATAGAGGTAAAAGAACCCCTTGTCTGTTTCAACAAAGTCACATTTCAGCTCTCTTTAGTTCAGTTTAGCTTGTTACCCAGATTCCCAGACTTTCCATATCTTCAAAGGCTTCACTGAATGCATTTCCTTGTATATATTTGCTTAGAGCCAAATGTTAGATTCCCTTAGCTTGAATTCAAGATTTTAACATGTGAAAATTATGATATAAGAAATTACATGAGATCTGGTTAAAGTGAGATATAAAATGATATACACAAAATACAAGATGATAGAGGGGATGCTATTTAAGAAAAATGATTTAATCTCATTTCTTAAATAATATTTAAGATTAGATGTCAGATTAGATATGAGATGATATGTAAGATATATGAAATTATAAAGGAGTTAGATGAGAGATACAACATACTTGATGAGATGAGATTAGATGAGAGATGAGATGATACATAAGAAACTTGAGATGGGATATGAAATTATATGTAAGACATAGAAAATGTGGGATGAGTTTCAAGAGATAAGATGTGACATAGTGTAAAAACACATTACTTGAGAAATGAGATGAGATGATATATAAGATGAGGTAATACCATGCTGCAACCTCCTGGTCTGAAAAGTGAAGCCAATGTGCAAGTGTCTTAAATCTGTGCTATTTCTAATGGCCAACAGGGGGCGACTACATTGGTTGCAAAAAGAAGTTAGCTTGCATTAGAGTCAATAACTAAATGACCCTACTTATCACCTGATTTATTACCTCAGTAAACACAAGTTTATCGTCTCAATCGTTAGTTTCAAGTCTTCTTCAATACTGGTTGATGTTCATTTAGTAAATTATGGTCCAATTTAGAGTCAAATAGATGATAAACCAGGGAATACTTTTTGACCTAGCTTCCTTGTAATTGTCAAGTTGCTACGTTGGCAACCTGTCAGGGCAGAGGCAAATTATATCTGCTGCACTGTGTACATTTAAAGGTGAAGTGATTCTGGAGATTACATTACATGTAATGTAATTAACGTTAGCTAAGTTGTTGATACTGTCGTTACAGTTTCAGCTGCAAAGCTAACACTCAGAGAGGACGAGATGGTCCTAGAGCCAGCAGCTCCACAACGAACCACCACCAGCTCCAAACAGTGATACTCACAACTCTCCTGCTACTACAGTTAACATCACAACAACAGCATATCTTGGCAAACCAAAAAGTAAGCTGAATGTCCATTGGTAAGCAATATAAGGTTACCTGACACACAAATCATGGTTGGAACCAGGGGTAGAGATAAACTTTTTGTCTCACCTGCCAGGTGACAAGTGGCTGGTAGATGAAAAAATCCATTGGCCAAACATACTTTTACAAAATTAAAAAATTGCCTTTTTGTGTCAAATATAATAATATAAAAAATATAAATAATAATTATAATAAAAATATAATATAATATAATAAAAAAATATATATATAAATTTAAAAAGCTGGTAAGAGGTGCAGCGCGGTGGTGCAGTGGTTAGCACTGTTGCCTCACAGCAAGAAGGTCGTGGGTTCAAACCCCAGTTGCCCCAGCCTTTCTGTGTGGAGTTTGCATGTTCTCCTGTGTCTGCGTGGGTTCTCTCCGGCTTCCTCCCACCATCCAAAGACATGCAGGGTAGGTTAATTGGTGTCTCTAAATTGTCCTTAGCAAGTGGTTGTTTGTCTATGTATGGTCCTACAATGGACTGGTGACCTGACCAGGGTTTACCCCACCTTTCTTTGCCCAATGTCAGCTGGGATAGGCTTCAGCCCCCTGCCACCTTGTACGCAGGATAAGCGGTTGACGATGGATGGAAAAAATATTTAATTTCTGTACTTTAATTGAGATAAGGTATTATGTCCAATACAAACTTACAAATACAAAGAGGCCAGAGTGAAATTTGAAGAAAAATTTAAATGAAAGGTGCAGAGAGGTTGTTTCCACTTGCTGCTTCCGGTAAAGCCGGACCGCTGTGTTGCAAACTTTGGTTCAGTATAAATAAGCAAATGTGAAATATTGTATATGCATATATTCTTCCCGCGTAATCTATGCCAATCAAATACAAGTAACATGAAATGAACATAAACAGCAACCAATTAACCCCCCTAATTGGTGTGTTACATGATTTTAGATCCCTTGGTACATTGGATAATAATTTAAGTGCAAAACACATAATGTCGGTCTGCTGCTAATTATCATTAAATAGATATTATAAGGTGATATCATGCCGAATACATTTACCCATCAATGTGGCGGATAGCCTTCCAACATTTAGCATGTGATGATTTGTGTTGACATAGATTAGTAGTAAAGTATAAATAATGTTAATTTAGTATAGCACCATTCAAAGAGTAAGGTCAGGTAAGTGCTTTACAAGAGTACAAATTGTTACAAAAAACACTGTGAAGCAGTAAAAAAACAAACAATCATTAAGAGAAGCATATAGAAGCAAATAATATAGGACCCAAGACAAACCCTGAGGCACACAACAGGAAAGAGCAGCAGTTTCAGACAAGCAACACAAAAAACTTGTATATGAGAGACTACCACACACAGCTTAAGCCTTTCAGTTAGAATGTCGTGATTTATGGTGTATAAAAAGCTGTGTTAGATCGAGCAGAACCAAACAAACCATTCACCTGCATCAGAAGACATCATTACGTCATTGGAGACTCTAAGGCCTTGTGTCCACCAAAGCATTTTTTACGCCTGCAGCATGACGAGGCACTGATACTACACCGTAGCAACGGTTACTATCCTGGAATTAGGGTCTAGTGCTATACTCTGTGTTGATATTTTTGCATTCAGTAAATTTAGGTAGAACTACTTTCAACAAATGTATCATAGCAACCAAAGCAGTCGGAAAAAAATGCTACGCCTTAAAAGCGCCCGCTAGCACTCCCTGCTGGGCATTTTAAGCTGGCAAAAACACTTTGGTGGACACAGGCTCTTAGAAGGGATTTTTCTGTGGAATGCTTCTGATGGAAACCAGAATGGAATTGATCCAAAATGTTGTGTGTAGTCAAGCCAGCAGTAAGCTGTTTGGCAACAACTTTTTTTTTAGATAAAAGGCAGCTTAAATGGAATTTCCACCAAAAGGGATCTCTTTTCAAGAAACTAAAGGTTGGCTGCTATTTCCAAGCAATGCATTTAATGCCAACTAATGTTAAATATATATATGTTCAATGTTACGATCTCAGGCGGACATCTGCCAGACTTGTGTGGCTATTTGACTGTGACTTACTGGTTTGCAAACAAAAGAGGGAAAGAGTTGCGGTAGTAGAAAAACAGCCGACATGCTCGATTTAAAGCCCACCCCCCAAAGTACTGGTACTTTCAGAAAGTACTAACCCCAAACAAGGACTTTTTTTTGCGGTAAAATAAAGACCCTAGAACTAAATTTAGACCCTGGTTCCTGTGGTGGAAACGCAGTGAGTTCCTCCAAAGGTTTCTAGTTCCGGTGTATGGTTCCTCTTGTGGAAATGTGGCTTTAGATAGTTCTTGGGAAGGGATGGCTCAAGATTAGTTCTCTTCAGAAGAGGCTTAAAAACTGCATGTTTAAAATAAGACAAGACACAACCAGATTCCAAGGAGCTATTTATGATCGAGATCAGGCATGAACAGATAGACCCAAAAACATTTTTAAGCATGGAAGTTATCAACAGGGCTTGAGCAAGGTTTCAAACTGTACACCAGATGACTCAGGTCTTGCAGAGAAGTAAGAGAGAATCAGTACAAAATTGATGGGCCTAGATAAGGGGATGATGCAAGCCTTCACATCTCTGATCTTATCCACAAAGAAAGAAAGTTACTGCAATCAGAGAAGAGAATCTAATTTAAAAGAGAGGTTGAACAAAACACATATCTGGTGTGTAACATGCAGCCCCTCAGAGCAAATAGAATGAATATTTAAAAACAAGATCCAATATATGATCCCTAATGTGTGTGGGACCAGACATGTGCTGGTTAAAATTAAAAGACTTGAACCAGGGGACAGTAATATTATATTATTAATATAATAATATGAATTTGAAGACCAACTTTGTTCATCTGCAGTTCAAATGAGAAGAAAGCCCCAGTGATCACCATCTTACTTGGAAAGCGTCTAGTGCTGGAAACAGTGGACTGAGATGAAATCGGAGAAGAAGAGGATAATCGGCTGTGTGTGTGCATGTGGAGTGTAAACAGTCAGTCCTGTGAAGAGGACTCCACCGCATGCTGTATGTTAGTGCCTAGCATTCGTGAGCCCAGTTTGTTTGGGTGAATTCCATCTCTCTTGAAAAGAGAGTAGAAGTGGAAATAGAAAATAGAAAATAGAAAATAACATGAGATGATGTGAGATATCAGAAATACAAGGTGTGATGTCATAGACAGATTATACTGTCTATTGTATGTGATGTGAGATTATGTATGGTGAGATTATATATGAGATATAATGCATTGATTATTATAATTCAATATAAACAAAAACAGACACAACCTGTGTGACAAATGTAGCCCTGTCGCCACACTTTAAAAGTGCTGAAACCTGTTTTCTACAATGAACTTCTACAATGATCTGTTGAAAACAGTTTTAATCTGTTATTAAAACTCTTTAATTTTACATGTGAATATACTGTACCTGTAATTTAGATGCTCCATGAATCTTGAATTGTCCCAAATTTGTATAGCTCCAGTGAGGAAGAACTATATCACTCTAAATAAGGATAAGATACAAGCAAACACGGCAATGTGCTTCAGTACTGAAACTGTCAAAGCCCAGTCCTGGAATAAACATTTACAGTAACTGAAGTCTCTGGTGAAAATTAAATGTTAGTGTGATATCAATTTTAAACAGAGAGAGGTGTGTGCATGTGTGTGTGTGTGTGTGTGTGTGTGCTGTGGTAGTGGAGATTTGGGGGATTGCCTTAACATAGGGATGACAAGGGAGGGGGCATGTATGTAACTCTGTGTGAAATTCTTTGTGGCATGTTAAGAATGTGTGATTGCACACACACACACACACACACAACACACACACACACACACACACACACACACACACACACACACACACACACAACACACAGGAGCTGTTGTGCTTTTACATCAAAGTGGTGACATTTAGCACCCGACATCAATAAGAGGTCAACCACGGCAGATCACCCACCGTCAAAGGGGTGATGAGAATGTCACTCGTTCCTCTTTGTGTGTGTGTGTGTCTACGTGAGTGTGTGAGAATGGCAGAGAAAGGGAGAGTTTGAGTGGCAGAGAGAGAGAATCAAAGGGAGAAATAGAGAGAGCATATGTCGCAGTGTTTGTGTGCCACAAGGTCAAATGAGCCCACTAGCTCTATCTGTCAATGAGTTCGCTGACACTCTTGTGAGGCAAATCAACGAGCTTACTTGCTGACTTAGAATTGGTATAATGCTTTCAGGTCCATTCAGCACCCTAAATAGGTTAAAATAGCTGGCCTAGAGACCAACATAACCAGGACTATTGTGTAGCTTGAGAGGTTGGAGGAAGCAATAAATGCAGGTGCAGGGAAATTTCACTTGATCATTGTTAAGAATGAGGTTGTCAGGATGTTATTCAGCTTTTAGTGAGTCTTCACACTTTTTTATTGCATGTTTTGATGGTGCTTATTGTGGCCTATAGCCCACTGACAGCATTACAGTTACTCAGATTTCTCTATACTGAATATACTTTTTCAAAACTCTTCATACAGTCCTCTCTAATGACATGCATCTCAGCACAGTTGATGAACCGTTGATCTCAAAACCAAAACGCCCTAATACAACCAAAACAGACTAAAGAAAACCACTAACAGCAGGTAGCATTATATCCAAAGGAAAAGAGAGACTGGAGCACAATGACTGATTTGCAGCTTTTAATTATTCAAACAAAATAATGTTTCAACACTATTGTGTCTTCATCATTGTCAAAATGGACAAAGACTTATAGTCAACATAAAACAGGAACAGGATTTCAAATCTGATGGATAATGAATCCCATAATCAATGTGTAAGTAAAAGTGCCACATCCCATGTATTACAGTAACACCACATCAGAGATAAAAAAATACACAGATTCATCTTAGAGTTACAGAGATAACAGTTACAAAGAAAACATCCTCCACAAAATTGGAGGAATCATGACAAATACAGTTCCTCAGCGAAGCCAAAAGGCTCTGTGTTAAGAGTGTGAATCCAACACGCCTCTCCAACACATTTCTCATCTCAGTGCGTCATTACCAACGCTTTCAGACAGCGTGACAAAGCGTCGTTATTTGACGCTAAAGATACCCTTCCTATCCAGACGTCGAGGAACGTCTCATAAAGGAGTGCCCATGGCACCTCATACAGACGCTGAAGTCCCTTTTGTGTTCAAATAACTACGCTTTGTTACCCTTTCTGAAAGCGTCGGTATTTAACGCCCTCTTGATAATGTCTCTTTTTCTAGGAGAGGGTGATGTTTGTTGTGTCTGACATAAACCAGATCACAGGGACATTTCAGCATGTAAATGAATGTCCTATTTTTTTTGCAAACTGTTAATTTTTTTCCTGCAAATTGCGGTACTCTTGTGCTATGTAAACATACATTTAATTGTTTTTACAATACTATAACAGTTTTTCTCAATGGCTTACACATGTCTTCTGAAAGCATGGCTCACTTTCTTAAAACCCACACGCAAACAAAAAACTGACTCCTCAAAATGAAACTTGTGTAACACAATATGATGAGCATTACACTACATACTGTATGGGCAGTATCCTGTTGTAAACTGCTTTTATACTGAAAAATAAAACACACAAATTCAAGAATAGAATGTTTTTTTATTCTGAAATACTGTGTGTGCATCTCAGCAAACACAGTTGGATTTTTCTTCATACAACAGAAAAAAGGAAATAAGCCTTATGCAAGAAAAAGAAAATTAGGCTGCATCCTATCTTCTGTTTCAGTCTGGCCACAGCACCTCATCCACATCAAAGACAATGTTGTCCCTGGCCAAGCAGCAGGAGAGGTATCGACTAGCATGGTGAATCCAGCCCTGAAAAGTTTTCTTCAGCTGTATCTGCACATGCATCTCCTATATTTTGTAGAAGCGGTATAGGGATAAAAGCAGTAAATACGGTAAATACTGTGTAGATGGGAATACAGTTCCCTAACCCTGTTTATAGTACTGTGTTTCACTTGCAGTATTTTACTACATTAATCAAAGAGTACTGTCCCCCTCCTCTTACTCTCATTCCACTTGCTTCTCTCTCCTTTGTTGGCGTCTATGGCTCCAAAACAAAGGAGCTCACCTCTGCATTCTCTAATATGATCCTTTTTGGTGTTTACATGCTTAACATGTTTGTTTGGTTTTACTGCGATTCTATCTAAAACACTGAGGTCACTTAACTTTGATTTTGAGAAAGCCCCTGCTACATATTTTAATTGTTATTGCGTCATAAAAGCCCAGTATGAGTATTTGTCAATCCTATCACAAAAGTTTGTTTAATAAGGAGTAAAGTGTTTCTAGGTCAGCAAAGCTCAGTGTTTGGGATAAGCGTTTGGCCTGGATGTCTGTTTGACGTAAACAACTCTTGGTGGCTACAATAATAGATTTTTTACAGATATTTACAGAGGAAATCCTTGTTTATCTGTCTTATTTTAGTGTCTACATCCATGTTAGTTTGGATTGTGAATGTTTGCTGGTGTATATGTATTTATAGAGCTGTCTCTGAATTCATTTAACCTCTTCCAGAATTGTGCTTTCCTTTTAGAACTGTATTTTTGTCTTTCTTGAATGAGGCAAAAAGTGACCAATGTATGGTTAAAATTTTACATTCAAATTAGTGCACATAATAAAGGACATATTAGTTGTCTAAAGCACGCTTTGTGAAAATTTACTGCAAGTTATTTCACACTGACATTGCACACATTACGATTAAAATGTGCTCAGAGAATTAGGAATTGCACAGGGCCTAAGAGAAGAGAGAAACAAAGGGAGTAAAGCTAGCAGGTAACAATGGAGAGAAAGTTAACTAAAAATGCAAAGCAATATGACAAAAATTAACAGAAAAATGGAATAGGATGACCATGATGAATGTGTATTCACAGGCAGTGTAAAAACACTTTACTTTGGCCAAGATAAACAGAAGAAGACAAACAAAGACAAAGAGTAAGATGTGGTGATTTTACCTGTTTAAAAACCATCGTCTCACTGTAACCACACCATTGCACTGATAATGATCCTCAGTGCACATCCAGGCCATATCCTTACCATCCCTATTGTTAAAGGTACAGTGTGTAATACTTAGAAGGATCTATTGACAGAAATGCAATATAATATACATAACCATGTTTTCAGTGGTGTACAAAGACCTTACATAATGAACCGTTATGTTTTTATTAACTTAGAATGAGTCATTTCTATCCACATTGCAAACCTTACCACTGGATGCCACTAAAACTTTAGTCATGTTACGGCTGATGTGCTGGTGAACTTTAGGCAGGGCAGCTATCAGGCCAGGACATGTGTAGTGGGTGTGACTCTGCATGTTATATGGAAAGCCAGGACGCACGTCTCAGGATCATCTTGGAGCAATTTATTCACCAGGTACAACAGCAGCAACAGGTTTGTAATTATGGAGAAACAAAACATTCAGAATGTTTCCCTCGCATACATGCTCTCAGCTCCTTCCCAGTGAAAGTCCCTGAAGCAAGAGGAAGAGACGCCAACCGAAGTACGGCGGTTAACAAAATAAAATGTCCACTAAACTTCCCGTGGTAAAATACTAACATTCCACCTTGGGAAAGAAATATCCCTGTCACATAAAAATATCCCCCGTCAGCATTAAAACCATTCACTGATGTTTAATATAGAAAAATAAAAATAAAAACATCATAGCAGAAATATTAACTGCATCCTTCAATATAAAACCCTGTGTTACAATATATACTAAAATGTACAGAGACCTGTCCAAACCATAGCACAACAACATCACACTGCCACACAAACAGTAGCATAAACTTTGTTCTTACATGAGGCCCATTGTCACTGGTTCAATCTGTGGTCAGGGGAAAACACACTGTGTTCCCTTCTGTCAAGGTCATCTATAACTCTACTTCACTCCCTGCCTCTAAGCTTGTCTCTCCTTCCATGTCTCACTATTATCCGTCAAATAGATCTCTCTTGTAAAAATCATTCCCATTCAATGTTTCAGAATTATTCTCATACTAACAAAACACACATGGTCACCATTTTCTGTTAGTAGACAAATACTAATAGTAAAGTCAAATGAGTTGTGAAGGAATCTGAAGTTACTCTGAAATTAGCCACCTTTCTCATTGTCTAATTAAAGTGACCATATTTGGACGAGAGGGTGGAGCTACCTAGCTTAGTTAGCAAGGCGTAACTAAGCTAGGTAGCTCCACCCTCACGTTAAAGGGAATGCATGTAAGTTATTCAATGAAATTAATCAATTTCATTGCCTTATTGTCAATGGGCTCAAAACTCACTTAGAAATGAAGCACACACCTCTTTTATCCGTTGCTTGCATCAGCCACTATAATGCTTTTAATGTGGGGACTCCGGGTCGGATTCAGCCCTGTGCATGCTCCCGAGCCTTAAGCCATAGCCGTTGTCACTCTTTTTTCCGGGAGGATTGTGCCAGATGGGAACGCTGAAGGAACAGAGCCTGAACATGTCTGAGAGAAAAGCCACAGCCTGCATTGTTGGAGTTTCTGTGTTTATTGCAGGATTTCTGTATGAAAGTGGTTGTCTTTCGTATTATGCTCGAGCACGCGGACGAGCACGGGCCTGGTTGCAATCTTAAAACCACACCGCTAGTGGCTGCTAGAATCTCCATAATGCCCCTTTAACTGTGATATTAATTGGCATGCTTATTTAGGCTTCAAACAAAATCTACTACTTGTCTAGTTTCTGGAAGAATTAATAGATTCCTGAGAGATAGACAATTTGCCTCTGATTGACAGGTCGCCATGGTAGTGACCTGTCAATCACAAGGTAGCCACGGTCCTAAAGCATACCATAACAAAGATCATGGTGTTCTGAAGAAGACTTAAAACTAACGATTGAGACTATAAAGTCATTAGGAAAGTGTTTACTGAGGTAATAAATGAAGTGAGAAGTAGGATAATTATTTCATATGCTTTGATACAATCAGACTTCCTTTTTTTGCAACCAGAGGAGTTGCCCCCAGCTGGCCATTAAAATGAATGCAGGTTTAGGCATTTCTGCATTGGCTTTACTTTTCAGATCCAATTGATCCCGAGGATCTGGAGGATCTGGATTATTCAGAAGGAACATATTGTTGGAAATAAACTGCTAAAGAGCAGAAGTTATACGTCTTCTGGTGTTGTTGGCAGTTACCTAACCACTTCAGGTGCAATATTACCATCCTTTGGACTGGAGTAGGGCGAATCCACATTTGCATGCAACCACGGAAAACCAAGACAGATGAATGGCAATTAGATTTGTGGTCAGGCTGACAGAAACACATACTACATGTCAAATGTAAATGAATATGGGTTAAGGTTAGGAAAAGGTCACGGTTAAAAGTAACCAGTGTTGTCTGTTGGTAGCAGATGCAACTGTTGGATACCCCAACTGAATTTCTCTGTTTTTCCCTTTTCTCTCTTCTTTCCTCCCATATCCTGGTTGTGTTCCATTTCGGCAATGTGGCCAGATGGAAAGAACACAGATGCAAGCAAGGGGGATGACATATGAGAGGAAGGGGGGATTGAACTTATCAAGTAGGATATCCTCATTCACTCCAGCATCATTTTGAGGAGATGGCAATTATTTTTGACGCATAGCATCGTATAAGTATGCCCGATGACTGCTCTGTCAATACAAATGTGTCTGATAGCAATAACACCAATAGTGTTATTGAAATACGTTTACTCCTGAATCAACAGAGGGGATGTGAGGGAGCAAAAATACAACTATTATGCTCTTAATAAAACATATAATTTTATTATATGTTTAAAGGCTACAAGCACAGTAAGTCTGTCCTTTTCATGGTTGGGATGATATGATAGGACTTATCACAACCACGACTGTGTGGCTGAATAGGACAAATACAGTGTTTGGGCCACATTTTACCTGAATGAGCCAAGATGAACTTGGAATGGAAAAGGAAGAAAGGGAGGAAATTATTTTGGCAGTTTATTTATGATTTGAATTACACATACATCCAAGAAATCATATTTAATGAATAAACATAAGGCACTACTGGTGCTGTTATTTAATTTTTCAAAGAGAACTGCAATCATGATGCAATAATATCGATATTGTAATTTCCACAACAGCAGTTCCTTTCACTGTCCCATCAGATCAGCTGAGCAACACACTGTGTTACTTGCTGAAAAACTTCCTCAAAGGATACACCTGTGGTTCCTCCCTCTGAGCTCCTCTGGGAGCCACCTTTCGATGATGGCAAACCTTGATCGTGAGGACGGAGGAGGTATAAATAACCAAATGGAAAGCAGCTTCCCTCCTTTCCTCTCTTCTCTTTCATTTTCTGCTGCCACCTGCCCTCTCTTACTCATAGCCCTTCTATCACAGAGAAAGCACACCTTCTGTCTGACTCGCCAATAAGATACACTAACCACCCATTATACGCTCCAGTGATTGTAGGCCTGGATAAGTCCTGCTTTGATTTCACATATCAACTTTATACACACAGATCTTGGAGTTTCTATCTGCAAATGATTGGCTCTAAATGTTTGCACAGTATCGCCTGTGGCTGCAAAGTGATTGCATATGTGGTTGTGCCTGTTGTGTGAGTCTGTGTGTGTGTGTGTGTGTGTGTGTGTGTGTGTGTGTGTGTGTGTGTGTGTGTGTGTGTGTGCCATGAACTATAAGAGTACCACTCTGGCAGACAGTTGTGTGTTTTTGTGTGTGTGCAAGTGCAATCAAGCAGACTATAGGAGGATGGATGAGGGTTGTGTGCAGGTGTGTGTTTTTGTGTAGGCCGATGTGCTGTACTCAGGGTCCTAAATTAACGCGGATGCAAGTAAACGCAAGTAAAAAGCTACACTAATGAATAAAATAAAAAAAAGATCAGCCGTCATTGGTGGGTTGCTGAAATAGACCTACTTCACCACAGACTCTCATCATTGGAACACGTTATTCTGTTTTGCATCAACCCTGGCTGTACTGTATGTGTCTCAGGCTGCAATCTGTATTTATAATTTTCACATCACTTACTCTAAACCTCCTTTCCTCTTTCTGCCTTCCTTTTCTGTCGCCTTCCTCCTCCACTTTCCCTCACTCCACACTATTTCTTCACTCCTTGTTCTCTTTCTCTGATCTCACGAATAAGTCTGGACAGAGATTAAAATTAGATAATGATCACTTAAAGGTGGGATTTGCGATTCAAATCCAGTACATGCCTCTAGCTGTCTGTTCGGTGTGTGCAATGAAAAGAAACATGTTGTTTCTACACAGCCATGGCTATATAAATACACTATTACGGCCATGTCAGCTGTCAGGTAACGTTAAATGACAGCTTATTTTCTAGTTTGCCAAGATATACTGTTGTTTAAACATTAATTTCTTGCTTTTTTTGTTGTTCACTCTATATTATGGTCATGCACTGGATGCAGCATTTCTCCAGAATTGCATACTCCACCTTAATAGGATCCTGTATCTATATCTTTTTTATTCAGTTTTGCTTTCGACACAGTTCATATCTTCTTTTTTCCCAGATCTCAGCGTTTACTAATTGTGATGGTGGCCAAAACAATGAAAATAAAATCCATCTTGTAGTAAAAGGTAACTTTCCTTTCATTCATCATCCAAACATGGAAAAACAATATGACTTCTGCTGGTGGGAACAACAGCACTAAGGCATAATTAAACTGATTGAGTTCACTGCTGCCACTATGCAGTATTGTGTGTGGGACAGAGAGAGACAGAGAGAGACGTGAGTTGTGTATGAGGTAGGCTACAGAGTGGAAAACCAGGGTTTTGGAAACATGATTTCCTGTGGAAACATTGATGTCATGATTGTCTGTCTTTCACAGACTCATGTGCGCGGGCACGCACGCACACACACACACACACACACACACACACACTGACAATGTCTGTGTAAATCAGGTTTTCTCTTGCACTCTGTTAATGTCATTAACATAGCTGTCTGTGTCAACTGTGCTGTACACAGCATTATTTTATAGTGGGTTTTTGGACTTTACTACAGTGGTTTTGTAAGTTTGTAAGTGCAATTCATCTGAGACTGGTAAACTGACAAAATCTCACTTTAATTTTGCCTAAAAATTAGAGAACATATTTAATATTTGATAAAATCATTGTTACAAAAGTGGCCTTTTAGCAAGACAGTTAGCAAGAAATATACTGTATTTTAAGTCCGTTCTTATGACTGACTGCAAACCATCCTGTATATCTTAATCACAAAATTGAATGGTGCGACACAGCTAATGTACATAAACATTACAGAAAACTTCTGCAGTATTTAAGCATGTCCAGTTCAGAGAGTCACATAACAACAGCAGACATCAGATTTTTGAACAATCACATCGCAGTAATGAAAACAAAATGACAAACACACACTCACAACAAGTGGCTAGACCTTTAGGGCACCTGAAAGCAATCCATGTGACTGCCATCTACTTTCTGGCATTGGACAAGCTCAGTATTACAAATGCAAGCTTTATGTGAGCCACACAAGAGGCCACTACAGATGAATGCAAAGCTAGATTCCACAACACCAGAATTCCACAGACAATGTACAAAATATTGTAAGTGCTATCAACGGAGTAACTGAATAAAAGCACAGTCTGGATGCTTTGTGCATGTTCTCAGCCAGGAAGGCTGTCTCACTCAACCAGGTATCCTGCCTCCTGGAAAAGTGGTGACATTTTTGCTTGGAGTCCCACAGCTGCTTATTCCGTCAAGATGGATTAGTAGAGTATGGATACACATATTCACATGGTAGTTCATTGTATAGAAAGTTTATAAAGATGTGTGATGCCTCTCTACTTCCTCCCACTGTACAAAAATGAAGCCAAAATATCCCAGAGGCAGAGCGTTTTGGTGTTTTTTCCCACCAGATTTTTGACAACTCTGCATCTGATTGGCTAGTACTCGTTGCCGCCATTGGTTAGCTAATCAGAGGCATTGTGTGCATCAAGTGAGAGTTGTTGAAATAATGCTGATACGGGCGGTGCCATCGATGGTGACATAATTTGGATTGGAGTCTGTGCAGTAGTGATAGGTGTTGGAGCTGTGATGTCATAGTGCTATCCATACATGGGTCCGACTCAATCGGGAGCAGGGCTCAGTTGTTAATAATGATGTGAAACCCCCTTTATATAACAAATTAAAACTAAACTTATCAGAAAGACAAATATTTGAACATACATCAGCGTGATAAGAACTACTTAAAAAGATGTGCAAACCCTATTTGGGAGAAATGTATTTGATATGTACTTGATTTTTTGTCTTTGGCCCTTGCAGCTAGCCACCATGGCGCACTTGAGAATTTTTGGCTTCATTTTTGGGGAGCTGTCATGCCATTTATCTTTACCTACAGTGATTGTTCTATTGTGTCAGATCTGTGCGAATTAAAGTTCAGGCTAGCTAACTATTTTTCATACTGACAATAAATCCCATGGAACAACCAAAACCAACATTTCTTTGACATACCTACCGTGTCTATGGCACGCACAGATGAAATGAATCAAATTAAATAAATTTTATGTTACGCACACACATGCAAAACTGTCATTGTGTTTTCTTCCTGACAAATTCAGTGCTGTCTGACAAACAGACAGCACTGAGTTTTGACTTTTAAGTGTTTTACTGTTCTCTGACACTGTAATGTAATGTACTGGAAGCTACGCCCACCCCTCATAAATAGAATTTCAGCATTATCTCTTAAATTGTATAAATACTCATTCAAGTTCATGTAATTGTACAGTAAAGTCCTTTTTTAAAGAAGAAGAAGATTTTAAAGATGCCTCGGTGTCAGGACCAGGGCCAGAAAACTCAGACGCAGACCAGAGTTGAGGTGAAAAAGGGATTTATTTAGCTGATGGGAGAAAACAGAGGTTGCTTGGAGTGGTGTGATTGTTCCGAGGTTCCAGATTCTAAAGCTCAGGGATTCCGTGGCACAGGAGGGGGTTGAAATGGTGAACGGGCTGGTGTTCTGGTAGAAAGACAAAAACAGGTTAAACTCAGTTTTAAGGTTACTCTAGATACTAGTATTGGACTTGATAGTATAAGACTTGATTCAGGCTGGCGTGTTCGTACTGAGTGGTACAACGATCTGGCGGGGACTGGAAGGTTGGGCTGGATTATGAAGGTGAGTAGATTGCAGGATGAGTCTCTGGTGTGCTGATGACTGAATGGGTACAGGTGAGTAGACTGGAGCTCAGGCGACCACACCCACCAGCAACCCCAGATCATGCGGGAAGGAAGCAGAGGACAAACAAAAACCAAAACACACCAAGCACACCACAAACACCCCAAAGGAAAAAACAACTCATAAACCACAACCACACACACACACACACACCACAGGAAGGTCAGGGTCCCGACCGGGGGCTCGTGACACTTAGTGCTGAGAGGATGAAGATGCTTTATATGAAACACCTTTTTCATACCAATTAGTTTAATTATTTGTTGTGTTGTATGGCAACCAGTGTGAACAGTAAGGAGGTGGGGGTGGTGATTCTTTAACAAGGCTGAGAATCTAAGAATCTAGAGCCTGCGAGCATGCTTACAACAATGACAGTGCCAACGTACTACTGCTAAACAGTAGAAAATAATTACCACTCTCACCATTTGAGTGTAGCATGTTTACATGCTTACATTTGCTACTTAGTATTAGTAGCATAATACAGCTGAGGCTAATGGCAATTGACATTATCATCCCTAGAGCCAAGGTATAGCGTGACTAAAAACCTCTATTGGTCTCACTCTTGTTGTGCATTTAGTTGTGAAGGCTTTTGCTGCCCAGTTCTTCTTTTCTTTTACGCCAAAGAAAACATAGTTAATACTGCAGGAAATATTTTCACCTTCTGTGTGTGAAAAGATTTTTCTTGGAAAAGACATTTTTCTCGTGAGAACAGCAAATGTAAATCTTTTTATGACCTTGTTATAGCTTTCAGACACAAAGTTGATCCCCCTGTTACAAGGTTAAAGAAAATGTTTGGCTAGAAATGGCCCCTGGATAGCCATTTGTGGCCACAATTTATTGATATCTTGTGTCAAGTCCTGATCTGATAGATTTCAAATTTAATCTGATTTATGGGTTTGAATTTCACTTGAACTTCAGTGTAATAATTCCACATTTTATTACTTTTGTTGTGTAGTTGTCCATTGCTAACTTGCCAACCGTTTACCAGTGAAACCACATTGAAATTGACTGTTTCTTACTATGTTTAAATCCCTAGTTATTTATGCCCAATGGGACCTTTTATATCCAAATTTTAAAAACAGATGGAAACAAAAAAGAGTAGTTTCATTTTGATGTTAGTGTCTTTGTGTGTGTGTGTTGTTAATCTGCTCCTCCCCCCTGTGATACATATCCAAACTGGTTCTAGTTTTCCATTCTGCCTTACTGGCACAAATTCAGTGTACAGTCCATGACCTCTTTGTCTTTTCTTTTTCTTCTGCTCACTGTTTTTGTATATTTCTTTCCTTGTCTCTGACTTTTATTGTCCCTGTGCTGTTTCATCCAGTCCATTTACTTCCTTTGATTTCATTTGTATTTCTTAATTTATAATTCTCTTGTCCTGCTTTGTCTCTTTAACAGTGCATTTGATCTTAATGTATGATACACATTTCTCTTTCGCATTCTTCCTCTGTTTTTCTATAAAGTTCTCATATTTCTTCTCTACTGTTTTTCTCTCTGGTCCGTCTCACTCCTCCTGCTTTGACATCAGCTATCCATCTCAGCTTTTATTTTCTTGATGTCTCACATTCATACAGAAAAAGCACTCTGCATCTCCCAACTGAGAGCTGGAACGTATCACCTCATTTCAGTTGACGTAACACACACAGACACACACACTTTCGGCCTTTCTAAATATATGCAAAATGGTGGTATTTGAGTATTACAGTGTGACACAGTACATATCACAGAGGCTGAAAGAGGTTAATTAAATGTGTGTGTACACATACACTGAAACATATGAGGTGGAGATGCCTTGAAAACAGTGCAACACTATACTCTCACTTCCACCTCATTTGAAAACAACAAACACAAACTGCTTTGTAAGAGAGAGAGAGATAGAGTGTGTGTGTGTGTGTGTGTGTGTGTGTTTGTCCTTTCCAAAAAGTATCTGTGAGCATGTGTTTTAGTGTGTTTATGGCTGCGTACTGACCCTTGCACTGTGTGTGTGTGTGTGTGTGTGTGTGTGTGTGTGTGTGTGTGTGTGTGTGTTTGTCCTTTCCAAAAAGTATCTGTGAGCATGTGTTTTAATGTGTGTTTATGGCTTGCGTACTGACCCTTTGCGCACTGTGTATGTGTGTGTGTGTGTGTGTGTGTGTGTGTGTGTGTGTGTGCATGTGTTCAGAGGGTACAGACTGCGATTGTTCTCACTGGGTGTTAGCTTTCGGAGCAGGAAGTGCACGTTCGGGTCAGGAGGGGGGGGTCCAGGCACACTCAGTCTGCCCACATCTGTTCAAATACCAGAGACCCTCAAAATCACACAGGAAATATGTGTGAGTATGTGTGTGTGTGTGTGTGTGTGTGTGTGTGTGTGCGCATGCTACAGAAGCAGCTTTTTTTGAGCGCAGTTTAAAAAATTTTTTTGACCTTTTCACTGCATACAACACGTTCCCACAATAAGTAACAGAAGAAAATTTGTTATGTACCTGCTGTAATGTTACTTCTGAATAAACACTCCAAGTTTTTCTTTTCATGTGTACAGCCCCCGCGACCCGACCACGGATAAGCGGATGAAGATGGATGGATGGTGTACAGTAAATTGTTGATGCATGACAGTGTTACTAATAGTAAATGGATCTCACTTAATCTATTTTATATCAAAATATTCAGGGCTCTGTGAATAGAATATGTTAAAGCAAATAGTAGCTATGTCTTCCAAGCTAAACTTAAACATGGTTATAAAAAAAAGGATACACCTGTGTATGGTTATGGTTAGACAACAAAATAACACTTGATCAAATGCCCTTTCCAGTATAAAACACACTACTTCCTGCATTAGCACTGAAAACTGGCATTGGACATAAATATTGAGTTTCAGAATGATCCAACATGGATGAAATTCTGATAAATACTGTACTGAAATGAGACCCATCATTTTAAAAATGCAATGGGATTGAGTCCTTGATATCAGTTGTACTAAGACAGCGCTGGATCAGGCATAGATTGATAATTAAAGAATAAAAATAGCTTCAACCACCGTCTCGGCTGGTACCAGCATGGTACCAGCATGGTACCAGCCTTTAAGTAGAGTTGCCTCATGTAAACCTGTACAGCTACGGAAAGAAATGGTTTAATGACCATGCCAACAGTTGTTAAAGGTTCAGTGTGTGATATTTCGGAGGATCTATTGATAGAAATGCAATATAATATACTATGTTTTCAGTGGTGTATAAAGACCTTACATAATGAACTGTTATGTTTTTATTACCTTAGAATGAGCCATTTCTATGTACATACACCGCATGTACCCTTACATGAAAGTCAGCATATTGCGCCGCCATTGTTTCTACAGTTGCCCAAATGGACAAACTGCTCTACAGAGCACGTTTCGTCACTACGTTGAATACATACAAAAAGAAGAAGCAGCAGTAGTAGTCATCTGGTTTATTAGAGTGAAATTTGGGCAACTGGAGGAGCACACGTATTACTTAGAACAAGAGCCGACAGAGCGTGTTGAACACCGTAACTTCTCCTATGCACTTGGAAAGGGAGGGAGGGAGGTGAGTGCTGACTGAGCAGTGCGTTGTAATTCGCGACCCTCACAACTAGATGGCCTAAAACGTAACATTCTTAACATCTTAACATTATTTTGGTTTTTACTAAAAAATTTCCTCCATATTAGCATACAATTCTTATTATGTTTTTTTTGTTTGTTTTGGTTTTATATCGTTTATAAAGTGGTACTCTGGCAATTTCATATTGCACTTTCTTTAATAGTGCAAAGTTCTATACAGTTGAGGGACAACAGTGCAGCGAAAAAAGAGGTAGATATGTCCCCACTTTTAGTCCCTAGTATGTGTCAAGCTCTGAAGTACTGGATCCTATATCTCCCACAACGCAACAACATTGTTATTGTTTATATAGCACTGTCTGTAACACATCTATACTGACTGTTTTATTGGGTGTGATGCTGGTCGTGAAATGGGAAAGGACTGGCGTCAGAGGTTGTGTGTTTCCTTGCATGCTTCCAGGAGGATTAGGTACAATCCAACCTTTGTAAGTGAATCAGGAAAAGACAGCTTTCCTAAGATTAACAAATATTATATAGTTCTTCAGAAAGTGTTTGACAAGCTCAAACTTTAAAGTGTGCAGTGCAAAGTTTACTTGTTGAATCATTGCATGTTTTTTTCATATAGCATTTGATAAAGGAACCATATTGCATTTATACTACATCACGGTTAACATAAACAGATGCAGACAGCCGCATGCGTGCACACACCCATACACACACACACACACACAAACACACACATAAATATATATTTATATATATACTGTATCCACAGACAAAAGACTGACTCATGGCCTTTGGTAATGGCAATAAAAGCCGTCTGCTTCAAACACACCCTGTTGATTAAGAGTCAGTTAAAGTGTCTGGGATGGCGGGGGAATGAGTGGAAAGGTTAGGAGGGGGGAAATGTGGAGGGAGTGAATGTGCAAAAGGGTGGGAGGTGAGGAGAGAGAGTAAAGAGAAAGATTTTAGTGAAGAAGGATGATAAGAGGATGGGGGAGGGGGGTGGCTGGAGGAAAAAAGAAATAAAGGAGTCAGGAAATGTTCCCATCTGTTCCCGGCACTCAGCATCTTGCAGGAGAAGTGACGAGATGAAAGCAAAGGATAGTGTGTAAAAGGGAATGTCACGGCAACACCCAACCTAACTGTGACAAGAGGGAATGGAGAGGATGGTGAGGAGAAGATGGAAGTGCACTGGCATAAGGGATGGGAAGGCTGAAGACAAGAAGATATGAAATGATACAACAGGATAAGAGATGAAGGTGATAATTTGAGACATGGAGGAATGAAGAGGAGAACAGAAGGGCACCATCTGACATTTAAGATCCAGCGAAGAAGCATTCTGTCAGCACTTTCCCTAAAAAATAACTCAGAACAAAGAGCAGCTCCATAAATAGAAAATCAAACAAAAGCTGAGTCCCTAAAGTAGTTTCTCTCCTCCTCCGCCCCTGTGCTGCCACGTTTGCGGGACAATCCGTCTATTCTTGGGAAAAGAAAAGCCCTGACTGCCAGACGGGAGCCAAGCAGAGACCAAGCACCCGTGGTAATAGCTGACATTAACTTGTAAACAACATAGGGAAAGAAAAGGAGAAAGAAAATGGGTGGGAGAGGTCATTAATGCTGTTTCACTGTACAATGTACATAAAGTATTATTTTGAATGTTTTTTCTGATGTTTTTTTAACTTGATGATTAACACAGGGTCCCAGCAGAGACGAGTTGTATTTCAACAGTCTATTCAACCAAAGAGTTGTTGTTTTATCTCCTATTATTTTATTTGAGTCACACATAGAAGCCTTAAGAGGTAAAACTTGGACAATCTGAGACATTTTCATGCAAACTTATAACAACTGTAACACACCTGCTACTCAGGTGATGAGTTTTGTAATGTCACAAATACGTACCAGCAAGTCTGTTTTTTAACTTAGCATTAGAAACTATATTTACATCTATTCATTTAGCTAACACTTTTATCAAAAGCGACTTACAATTGTCAGAAGGACACATTGTTGGATGTGTAACAGTGGGGAACTGAAACCGGGTCACACACACAAAAGGCATGTGTTTTAAAACATCTCTGGTGTTATCCACTGCACCATCACCACCCATTTTTTTAAAAAAACATGTCAGTATCACTGAGATATAAGAGAGAGGATCCTCAATCCACTAACTTGATTATTTGATTTAGGAACCTTTATTATTGCAGGTATGGACAGAGCAGCAGTTGATAGTTCCCATGACAATGAACGTTTACCAGCTGAAATATGACATCTAGTGGAAATTAATTGGCTACTACATGCTTTATCCTTCCTTTAATGTTTTCTTTCCCAAGACTTTAAGAGACAACATGCATTGCACTGTAGTGATGAAATAAAATAAACACAGATTAAGATAAAGAAAAATCCTATTAGGACGTCCAGAAGAAAATTCGCTGCAAGGTAAACTTCAAGAAGAGAAAATTCACTTTAACTTAACTTGTAATGTGAATAAAAAAATAAAATGTCAAGATTGGAAGTAAAATAAAGACATTATGTACTATGTGCTACTATGCAATAGTTTAAAGCAGATCCTCTTATAATGAGATACTTAGGCGTAATAACAAGATAAGGTCTTCAAGAGAGCCTGCAATGAATTACAAATATTTTTTAAAAATATAATACATTTAGTGATTAGAGTCAACTGTTAGAGTTAATATTTAGGGCACATATGTTAATCATTCAACATGTGCATCAAACACATTAACTTTACATTGTTAGAACAACATGTGCCAAAGTTTCCCTCCAGTCTTCAGGATCTTTCCTGTTCTTACCACAACTCTCCACAAGGTGGTGGTGTTAGTCAGGAGAGCCTAAGTCACCACAGACTGAATGTCCCCTTTGTTATTTAAAATAATAATTTCCTTTTCATAACCCTTGACCTCCCTGGCCTATTTGTGATATGTCTATAGACTTTACTGTTGTACCGATTATGTTGTTTTCCTGCTGTATGTCCTAATTTTGAATAAAGTTTTGGCAAAAAAAGTCCCCTTTGTTGAGGAAACTACTATAAACTTAAACTACTGACCCAATATGGAGGAGAAGGACAGGTAAGTTTCTCTTTCATATATTTTATGAATATATGT